>JBBMRE010000116.1:0-182500 GCA_037974335.1 Prionace glauca | reverse complement strand
TTGTTGGATTGTTGCTGTTCTTTGCAGTTGAGGCTGTTGTTGTATTTATTGGTGTTTTTCAATGTTGAGGTTGTTGTTGGATTGTTGCTGTTCTTTGCTGTTGAGGCTGTTGTTGCATTTGTTGGTGTTTTTCAATGTTGATGTTGTTGTTGGATTGTTGCTGTTCTTTGCTGTTGAGGATGTTGTTGCATTTGTTGGTGTTTTTCAATGTTGAAGTTGTTGTTGGATTGTTGCTGTTCTTTGCTGTTGAGGTTGTTGTTGCATTTGTTGGTGTTTTTCAATGTTGAGGTTGTTGTTGGATTGTTGCTGGTTTTCAAATCTGAGATTGTTGTTGAACTTGTTTTGTTTTTAATGTTTTCGTTGGTGGAAATATTGGTGTTTATTTCTTCCTCAGGTTGTTGTTGCATTTTTTGGTGTTTTTCAATGTTGAAGTTGTTTTTGGAGTGTTGCTGTTCTTTGCTGTTGAGGCTGTTGTTGCATTTGTTGGTGTTTTTCAATGTTGAGGTTGTTGTTGGAGTGTTGCTGTTCTTTGCTGTTGAGGCTGTTGTTGTATTTGTTGGTGTTTTTCAATGTTGAAGTTGTTGTTGGATTGTTGCTGTTCTTTGCTGTTGAGACTGTTGTTGTATTTGTTAGTGTTTTTCAATGTTGAAGTTGTTGTTGGATTGTTGCTGTTCTTTGCTGTTGAGGCTGTTGTTGTATTTGTTGGTGTTTTTCAATGTTGAAGTTGTTGTTGGATTGTTGCTGTTCTTTGCTGTTGAGACTGTTGTTGTATTTGTTAGTGTTTTTCAATGTTGATGTTGTTGTTGGATTGTTGCTGTTCTTTGCTGTTGAGGATGTTGTTGCATTTGTTGGTGTTTTTCAATGTTGATGTTGTTGTTGGATTGTTGCTGTTCTTTGCTGTTGAGGATGTTGTTGCATTTGTTGGTGTTTTTCAATGTTGATGTTGTTGTTGGATTGTTGCTGTTCTTTGCTGTTGAGGATGTTGTTGCATTTGTTGGTGTTTTTCAATGTTGAAGTTGTTGTTGGATTGTTGCTGTTCTTTGCTGTTGAGGTTGTTGTTGCATTTGTTGGTGTTTTTCAATGTTGAGGTTGTTGTTGGATTGTTGCTGGTTTTCAAATCTGAGATTGTTGTTGAACTTGTTTTGTTTTTAATGTTTTCGTTGGTGGAAATATTGGTGTTTATTTCTTCCTCAGGTTGTTGTTGCATTTTTTGGTGTTTTTCAATGTTGAAGTTGTTTTTGGAGTGTTGCTGTTCTTTGCTGTTGAGGCTGTTGTTGCATTTGTTGGTGTTTTTCAATGTTGAGGTTGTTGTTGGAGTGTTGCTGTTCTTTGCTGTTGAGGCTGTTGTTGTATTTGTTGGTGTTTTTCAATGTTGAAGTTGTTGTTGGATTGTTGCTGTTCTTTGCTGTTGAGACTGTTGTTGTATTTGTTAGTGTTTTTCAATGTTGAAGTTGTTGTTGGATTGTTGCTGTTCTTTGCTGTTGAGGCTGTTGTTGTATTTGTTGGTGTTTTTCAATGTTGAAGTTGTTGTTGGATTGTTGCTGTTCTTTGCTGTTGAGGCTGTTGTTGTATTTGTTGGTGTTTTTCAATGTTGAAGTTGTTGTTGGATTGTTGCTGTTCTTTGCTGTTGAGACTGTTGTTGTATTTGTTAGTGTTTTTCAATGTTGAAGTTGTTGTTGGATTGTTGCTGTTCTTTGCTGTTGAGGCTGTTGTTGGATTTATTGGTGTTTTTCAATGTTGAGGTTGTTGTTGGAGTGTTGCTGTTCTTTGCTGTTGAGGCTGTTGTTGCATTTGTTGGTGTTTTTCAATGTTGAAGTTGTTGTTGGATTGTTGCTGTTCTTTGCTGTTGAGGCTGTTGTTGTATTTGTTGGTGTTTTTCAATGTTGAAGTTGTTGTTGGATTGTTGCTGTTCTTTGCTGTTGAGACTGTTGTTGTATTTGTTAGTGTTTTTCAATGTTGAAGTTGTTGTTGGATTGTTGCTGTTCTTTGCAGTTGAGGCTGTTGTTGTATTTGTTAGTGTTTTTCAATGTTGAAGTTGTTGTTGGATTGTTGCTGTTCTTTGCTGTTGAGGCTGTTGTTGTATTTGTTAGTGTTTTTCAATGTTGAAGTTGTTGTTGGATTGTTGCTGTTCTTTGCTGTTGAGGCTGTTGTTCAACTTGTTGGGTTTTTTTTCAATTTTTAGGTTGTTCGAATTTGTTTTCATTCTCAGGTTGTTGTTGGATTTTTTTTTTAATTTTTGAGGTTGTTGTTTTCAATATTGTGGTTGTTGTTGAAATTGTTGGAGTTTTTCAATTTTGAGGTTGTTATTGAACTTGTTTTGTTTTTAATTTTTTGGTTGTTGGAAATATTGGTGTTTATTTCTTTCTCAGGTTGTTGTTCGATTTGTTGGTGTTTTTCATAAGAACATAAGAACATAAGAAATAGGAGCAGGAGTAGGCCATCTGGCCCTTCGAGCCTGCCCCGCCATTCAATAAGATCATGGCTGATCTGTCGTGACTCAGCTCCACCTTCCCGCCCTCTCCCCATAACCCTTAATCCCTTCTCTTATCAAAAACCCATCAACCCGTTTCTTAAAAATATTTAGCGAGGCAGCCTCCACCACTTCAACGGGCAGAGAATTCCAGAGATTCACCACCCTTTGAGTGAAGAAGTTCCTCCTCAACTCTGTTCTAAACCGCCCCCCCTTTATCTTGAGGCTGTGCCCCCTAGTCCTAGAGATGGTTGTTTGAGATGGTTGTCCAAACCACATTGCCTCGTACTGTCCCAAGATGTGTCGGTTCGGTTGATTGGCCGTGACATGTTGTCCTGTCGCGTGTCAAGGTTGGATGGAATTGTTGGTGTTTTTCAATGTTTAGTTTGTTGTTGGAAATAATGTATTTTTATCATTCTCAGGTTGTTGTTGGATTTGTAGGTGTTTTTTTGCTGATATAGTTGTTGAAATTGTAGATATTTCTCAGTTTTGATGTTATTCTTTAATTCGTTGGTGTTTTTCAATTTTGAGGTTGTTGTTGGATTTTTTGATGATTTTAATGTTGAGGTTGTTGTTAGATTGGATTTGTTGGTGTTTGTCAATGTTGAGATTGTTGTTGCATTTGTTGGTGTTTTCAATGTTGAGGTTGTTGTTGGATTGCATTTGTTGGTGTTTGTCAATGTTGAGATTGTTGTTGCATTTGTTGGTGTTTTCAATGTTGAGGTTGTTGTTGGATTGGATTTGTTGGAGTTTTTCAATGTTGAGGTTGTTGTTGGATTTGTTGGTGCTTTTCAATGTTGAGGTTGTTGTTGGATTTGTTGGTGCTTTTCAATGTTGAGGTTGTTGTTGGATTTAACAAAGAACAAAGAACAAAGAACAATCCAACACGGGAAACAGGCCCTTCGGCCCAACGAGCCCGCGCCGCCACATCACCCTACACCTATTCTACCCTGCATGGCTACGAATGGAACCCTACTCAGTCAGATTCAGGGAAGAAATAGTGTCGATTTGGTAAAAACCGATTAGCCTGAGAGCACATTTTTGGGGTGTGGGAGGAAACCGGAGCGCCCGGAGGAAACCCACGCAACCACAGGGAGAATGTGCAAACTCCCACAGACACAGGCCCAAATCCATGTGCCTGCACAGCCAGCAGTGCTAGTCACTGAGCTGTTGCGGCGCCCATCTACCGGTCCAGGATCAAGCACACACACCGACACGAAGTTCTAGGCCACTCCTGGAACTTCCAAGAGCAGCCCAGGCACGACCCGCCGTGTGAATGCCTCTCGTTTGACACGAGGTGGACCTCCACCTGTGGTGTGCCATGTCGCTGTTGAGTTTGTTGGTATTTTGCCACATTGTTGGTGTTGTTCGATTTGTTGGTGTTTTCAACGGTTGAGGTTGTTGTTGAATTTGTTGGTGTTTTTACCTGTTGAGGTTGTTGTTGAATTTGTTGGTGTTTTTAACTGTTGAGGTTGTTGATTTTGTTTTTCTTTTTTGATTCGAGGTTGTTGAATGTGTTGGTGTTTTTCAATGTTGATGTTGTTGGATTTGTTGCTTTGTTTTCAATGTAGAAGTTATTGTTGGAATTGTTAATGTTTTTCACTGTTATGGTTGTTGTTGAATTTGTTTGTGTTTTTCAATGTTGAGGTTGTTGTTGAATTTGTTGGTGCTTTGCAATGTTGAGGTTGTTGTTGGATTTGTTGGTGCTTTGCAATGTTGAGGTTGTTGTTGGATTTGTTGGTGCTTTGCAATGTTGAGGTTGTTGTTGGATTTGTTGGTGTTTGTCAATGTTGAGGTTGTTGTTGGATTTCAATGTTGAGGTTACAAAGAACAAAGAACAGCACAGCCCGGGAAACAGACCCTTCGGCCCAACGAGCCCCTGCTGCCATTTAAACATTATGAGTGCCCTCATCTACCCATGACCTTTGTCTACACCGATTGGGGAAGATTGAGGGGAGACTAATTTAGGGACAATTCGTTGCACCAATCAGCCTCAGAACACGTTTTTGGGGTATGAGAGGAAACCGGAGCACCCGGAGAAAACCCCCAGAACCTCAACATTAAAAAACACCAACAAACCCAATAACAACCTCAACATTAAAACACCAACAAACCCAATAACAACCTCAACATTAAAACACCAACAAACCCAATAACAACCTCAACATTAAAACACCAACAAACCCAATAACAACCTCAACATTAAAACACCAACAAACCCAACAACAACCTCAACATTAAAACACC
Organism: Prionace glauca; assembly: GCA_037974335.1. Lineage (NCBI taxonomy): Eukaryota > Metazoa > Chordata > Chondrichthyes > Carcharhiniformes > Carcharhinidae > Prionace > Prionace glauca. Next base: position 177,783 of record JBBMRE010000116.1, on the reverse strand, counting down.
AACAAACCCAATAACCTCAACATTAAAACACCAACAAACCCAACAACAACCTCAACATTAAAAAGCACCAACAAATCCAACAACAACCTCAACATGAACAAAAACACCAACAAATTCAACAACAACCACAACATTGAAAAACACAAACAAATTCAACAACAACCATAACAGTGAAAAACATTAACAATTCCAACAATAACTTCTACATTGAAAACAAAGCAACAAATCCAACAACATCAACATTGAAAAACACCAACACATTCAACAACCTCGAATCAAAAAAGAAAAACAAAATCAACAACCTCAACAGTTAAAAACACCAACAAATTCAACAACAACCTCAACAGTTAAAAACAGCAACAAATTCAACAACAACCTCAACAGGTAAAAACACCAACAAATTCAACAACAACCTCAACAGTTAAAAACACCAACAAATTCAACAACAACCTCAACAGGTAAAAACACCAACAAATTCAACAACAACCTCAACCGTTGAAAACACCAACAAATCGAACAACACCAACAACTTGGCAAAATACCAACAAACTCAACAGCGACATGGCAGCACAGTGGGTAGCACTGATTCTTCACAGCTTCAGTGACCCAGGTTCGATCCCCAGCTCAGGTCACTGTCTGTGTGGAGTTCGCACATTCTCCTCGTGTCTGAGTGGGTTTCCTCCGGGTGCTGCAGTTTCCTCCCACAGTCCAAAGACGTGAGGGTTAGTTTAATTGGCCAGGCTAAATTAACTTTAGCGCCCCGAGATGCAGATGAGTGGAGAATTGGACATGTTAAAATCCCCTGAGTGTTCCAAGATGTGTATGAGAGGTGGATTGGCCAGGCTAAATTGCCTCTTAGTGTCCCAAAATGTGGAGGTTTGGTGGATTGGTCATGCTAAACTGCCCATTACTGTCCCAAGATGCGTAAGTTAGGGGGATTGGCCATGCTAAGTTGCCACTAAGTGTCCCAAGGTGTGTAGTTTAGGTGGAATGGCCATGTTAAATTGCCCTTTAGTGTCCCAAATGGGCATGTTAGGTGGATTGACCTTGCTAAAATCATCTCGGTGTGCCAAGATGCATACGAGAAGTGTGTAGGCCAAGCGAAATTGCCCCAGAGTGTCCCAAGATGTGTACAAGATGTGGATTGGCCGTGCTAGATTGCTCCTTTAGTGTTTGAAGATGTGTAGGTGGGGTGGATTGGCCCTGAGTGTACCAAGAAGTGTAAGAGATTCCCCATGCTAAATTCCCCTTCGTGTCCCAAGGCAGAGATTGGCCATGCTAAATTCCATTAAATGTCCCAAGATGTGTGCGAGTGGTGGATTGACCATGCCAAATTTCCTCTCGCACACCAAGATGTGAACGAGAGGAGAATTGGACATCTTAAAATCCCCGAGTGTCCCAAGATGTGTCGTTAAGGTGGATTGACCATGCTAAATAGACCATTACTGTCACAAGGTGGTAGGTTAGGTGCAGTGGCCACTCTAAATTGCCCCAGAGTGTCCCAAGATGTGTACGTTAAGAGGACTGGCAATGAAATATTCATTTTAGCCTACCAAGATGTGTATGAGAGGTATGTACGCAGGACAAAATTTCTCCTAGATGGTCAGGTGTCAATAGAGATGGACAGGTGTGAATATAGATGGTCAGGTGAGAGTATAGATGGTCAGGTGTGAATATATATGGTCAGGTGTGAGTATAGATGGTCAGCTGTAAATATAGATGGTCAGGTGTAAGTATAGATGGTCAGGTGTCATTATAGATGGTCAGGTGTGAGTATAGATGGTCAGGTGTGAATATAGATGGTCAGGTGTGAGTATAGAAGGTCAGGTGTGAATATAGATGTTCAGGTAAGAATATAGACGGTCAGGTGTGAATATAGATGGTCAGGTGTGAGTATAGATGGTCAGGGGTGAATATAGATGGTCAGGTGTGAATATAGATGGTCAGGTGTGAGTATAGATGGTCAGGTGTGAATATAGATGGTCAGGTATGAGTATAGATAGTCAGGTGTGAATATAGATGGTCAGGGGTGAGTATAGATGGTCAGGTGTGAATATAGATGGTCAGGTGTGAATATAGATGGTCAGGTGTGATTTTAGATGGTCAGGTGTGAATATAGATGGTCAGGTGTGAGTATAGATGGTCAGGTGTGAATATAGATGGTCAGGTGTGAGTATAGATGGTCAGGTGTGAATATAAATGGTCAGGTGTGAATATAGATGGTCAGGTGTGAGTATAGATGGCCAGGTGTGAGTATAGATGGTCAGGTGTGTGTATAGATGGTCAGGTGTGAATATAGATGGTCAGGTGTGAATATAGATGGTTAGGTGTGAGTATAGATGGTCAGGTGTGAGTATAGATGGTCGGGTGTGAGTATAGATGGTCAGGTGTGAGTATAGATGGTCAGGTGTAAATATAGATGGTCAGGTGTGAATATAGATGGTCAGGGGTGAGTATAGATGGTCAGGTGTGAGTATAGATGGTCAGGTGTGAATATAGATGGTCAGGTGTGATTTTAGATGGTCAGGTGTGAATATAGATGGTCAGGTGTGAGTATAGATGGTCAGGTGTAAATATAGATGGTCAGGGGTGAGTATAGATGGTCAGGTGTGAATATAGATGGTCAGGTGTGAGTATAGATGGTCAGGTGTGAGTATAGATGGTCAGGTGTGAATATAGATGGTCAGGAGTGAGTATAGATGGTCAGGTGTGAATATAGATGGTCAGGTGTGAATATAGATGGTCAGGTGTGAATATAGATGGTCAGGTGTGAGTATAGATGGCCAGGTGTGAGTATAGATGGCCAGGTGTGTGTATAGATGGTCAGGTGTGAATATAGATGGTCAGGTGTGAATATAGATGGTTATGTGTGAGTATAGATGGTCAGGTGTGAGTATAGATGGTCAACTGTGAATATAGATGGTCAGGTGAGAATATAGATGGTCAGGTGTGAGTATAGATGGTCAGGTGTGAATATAGATGGTCAGGTCTGAATATAGATTGTCAGGTTTGAGTATAGATGGTCAGGTGTGAATATAGATGGTCAGGTGTGAGTATAGATGGTCAGGTGTGACTATAGATGGTCAGCTTTGAGTATAGATGGTCAGGTGTGAGTATAGATGGTCAGGTGTGAATATAGATGGTCTGGTGTGAATATAGATGGTCAGGTGTGAATATAAATGGTCAGGTCTGAGTACAGATGGTCAGGGGTGAATATAGATGGTCAGGGGTGAATATAGTTGGTCAGGTGTGAATATAGATGGTCAGGTGTGAGTATAGATGGTCAAGTGTGAATACAGATGGTCAGGAGTGAGTATAGATGGTCTTGTGTGAGTATAGATTGTCAGATGTGAGTATAGATGGTCAGGTGTGAATATAGATGGTCAGGAGTGAGTATAGATGGTCAGGTGTGAGTATAGATTGTCAGATGTGAGTATAGATGGTCAGGTGTGAATATAGATGGTCAGGAGTGCGTATAGATGGACAGGTGTGAGTAAAGATGGTCAGGTGTGAATATAGATGGTCAGGAGTGAGTATAGATGGTCAGGTGTGAATATAGATGGTCAGCGGTGCGTACAGATGGTCAGGTGTGAATATAAATGGTCAGGTCTGAGTACAGATGGTCAGGGGTGAATATAGATGGTCAGGGGTGAATATAGTTGGTCAGGTGTGAATATAGATGGTCAGGTGTGAGTATAGATGGTCAGGTGTGAATATAGATGGTCAGGTGTGAATATAGATGGTCAGGAGTGTGTATAGATGGTCAGGTGTGAATATAGATGGTCTCGTGCGAACGTAGATGGTCAGGTGTGAGTATAGATGGTCAGGTGTGAATATAGATGGTCAGGTGTGAGTATAGATGGTCAGGTGTGAATATAGATGGTCTCGTGCGAACGTAGATGGTCAGGTGTGAGTATAGATGGTCAGGTGTGAATATAGATGGTCAGGTGTGAATATAGATGGTCACGTGCGAACGTAGATGGTCAGGTGTGAGTATAGATGGTCAGGTGTGAATATAGATGGTCAGGTGTGAATATAGATGGTCACGTGTGAGTATAGATGGTCGGGTGTGAGTATAGATGGTCAGGTGTGAATATAGATGGTCAGGTGTGAGTATAGATGGTCAGATGTGAGTATAGATGGTCAGCTGTGAGTATAGATGGTCAGGTGTGAATATAGATGGTCAGGAGTGAGAATAGAAGGTCAGGTGTGAGTATAGATGGTCCGGTGTGAGTATAGATGGTCAGGGGTGAATATAGATGGTCAGGTGTGAGTATAGATGGTCAGGTGTGAGTATAGACGGTCAGGTGTGAATATAGATGGTCAGGGGTGAGTATAGATGGTCAGGTGTGAATATAGATGGTCAGGTGTGAGTATAGATGGTCAGGTGTGAGTATAGATGGTCAGGTGTAAATATAGATTGTCAGGTGTGGGTACAGATGGTCAGGTGTGAATATAGATGGTCAGGTGTGAGTATAGATGGTCAAGTGTGAATAAGATGGTCAGGAGTGAGTATCGATGGTCAGGTGTGAGTATATATGGTCAGGTGTGAGTATAGATGGTCAGGTGTAAATATAGATGGTCAGGTGTGAATATAGATGGTGAGGTGTGAGTATAGATGGTCAAGTGTGAATAAGATGGTCAGGAGTGAGTATCGATGGTCAGGTGTGAACGTAGATGTTCAGGTATGAAGATAGACGGTCAGGTGTGAATATAGATGGTCAGGTTTGAGTATAGATGGTCAGGTGTGAATATAGATGGTCAGGTGTGAATATAGATGGTCAGGTGTGAGTATAGATGGTCCGGTGTGAGTATAGATGGTCAGGTGTAAGTATAGATGGTCAGGTGTGAATATAGATGGTCAGGTGTGAGTATAGATGGTCCGGTGTGAGTATAGATGGTCAGGTGTGAGTATAGATGGTCAGGTGTGAATATAGATGGTCAGGTGTGAGTATAGATTGTCCGGTGTGAGTATAGATGGTCCGGTGTGAGTATAGATGGTCAGGTGTGAGTTTAGATGGTCAGGTGTGAATATAGATGGTCAGGTGTGAGTATAGATTGTCAGGTGTGAACATAGATGGTCAGGTGTGATTATAGATGGTCCGGTGTGAGTATAGATGGTCAGGGGTGAATATAGATGGTCAGGTGTGAATATAGATGGTCAGGTGTGAATATAGATGGTCAGGTGTGAATATAGATGGCCAGGTGTGAGTATAGATGGTCAGGTGTGTGTATAGATGGTCAGGTGTGAATATAGATGGTCAGGTGTGAATATAGATGTTTAGGTGTGAGTATAGATGGTCAGGTGTAAATATAGATGGTCAGGTGTGAATATAGATGGTCAGGTGTGAGTATAGATGGTCAGGTGTGAATATAGATGGTCAGGTGTGAGTATAGATGGTCAGCTGTGAATATAGATGGTCAGGTGAGAATATAGATGGTCAGGTGTGAGTATAGATGGTCAGGTGTTAAAATAGATGGTCAGGTGTGAGTATAGATGGTCAGGTGTGAGGATAGATGGTCAGGTGGGAGTATAGATGGTCAGGTGTGAGTATAGATGGTCAGGTGTAAACATAGATGGTCAGGTGTAAGTATAGATGGTCAGGTGTCAGTATAGATGGTCAGGCGTGAGTATAGATGGTCAGGTGTGAATATAGATGGTCAGGTGTGAATATAGATGGTCAGCAGTGAGAATAGAAGGACAGGTGTGAATATAGATGGTCAGGTGTGATTTTAGATGGTCAGGTGTGAATATAGATGGTCAGGTGTGAGTATAGATGGTCAGGTGTAAATATAGATGGTCAGGTGTGAATATACTTGGTCAGGTGTGAATATAGATGGTCAGGTGTGAGTATAGATGGCCAGGTGTGAGTATAGATGGCCAGGTGTGTGTATAGATGGTCAGGTGTGAATATAGATGGTCAGGTGTGAATATAGATGGTTATGTGTGAGTATAGATGGTCAGGTGTGAGTATAGATGGTCAACTGTGAATATAGATGGTCAGGTGAGAATATAGATGGTCAGGTGTGAGTATAGATGGTCAGGTGTGAATATAGATGGTCAGGTCTGAATATAGATTGTCAGGTTTGAGTATAGATGGTCAGGTGTGAATATAGATGGTCAGGTGTGAGTATAGATGGTCAGGTGTGACTATAGATGGTCAGCTTTGAGTATAGATGGTCAGGTGTGAGTATAGATGGTCAGGTGTGAATATAGATGGTCAGGTGTGAATATAGATGGTCAGGTGTGAATATAGATGGTCTGGTGTGAATATAGATGGTCAGGTGTGAATATAAATGGTCAGGTCTCAGTACAGATGGTCAGGGGTGAATATAGATGGTCAGGGGTGAATATAGTTGGTCAGGTGTGAATATAGATGGTCAGGTGTGAGTATAGATGGTCAAGTGTGAATACAGATGGTCAGGAGTGAGTATAGATGGTCAGGTGTGAGTATAGATTGTCAGATGTGAGTATAGATGGTCAGGTGTGAATATAGATGGTCAGGAGTGCGTATAGATGGACAGGTGTGAGTAAAGATGGTCAGGTGTGAATATAGATGGTCAGGAGTGAGTATAGATGGTCAGGTGTGAATATAGATGGTCAGCGGTGCGTACAGATGGTCAGGTGTGAATATAAATGGTCAGGTCTGAGTACAGATGGTCAGGGGTGAATATAGATGGTCAGGGGTGAATATAGTTGGTCAGGTGTGAATATAGATGGTCAGGTGTGAGTATAGATGGTCAGGGGTGAATATAGATGGTCAGGTGTGAATATAGATGGTCTCGTGCGAACGTAGATGGTCAGGTGTGAGTATAGATGTTCAGGTGTGAATATAGATGGTCAGGTGTGAATATAGATGGTCACGTGTGAGTATAGATGGTCGGGTGTGAGTATAGATGGTCAGGTGTGAATATAGATGGTCAGGTGTGAGTATAGATGGTCAGGTGTGAATATAGATGGTCAGGTGTGAATATAAATGGTCAGGTCTGAGTACAGATGGTCAGGAGTGAATATAGATGGTCAGGTTTGTGTATAGATGGTCAGGTGTGAGTATAGATGGTCAAGTGTGAATATAGATGGTCAGGAGTGAGTATAGATGGTCAGGTGTGAGTATAGATGGTCAGGTGTGAGTATAGATGGTCAGGTGTGAGTATAGATGGTCAGGTGTGAATATAGATGGTCAGGTGTGAATATAGATGGTCACGTGTGAACGTAGATGGTCAGGTGTGAAGATAGACGGTCAGGTGTGAATATAGATGATGAGGTCTGAATATAGTTGGTCAGGTGTGAATATAGATGGTCAGGTGTGTATATAGATGGTCAGGTTTGAGTATAGATGGTCATGTGTGAGTATAGATGGTCAGGTGTGAGTATAGATGGTCCGGTGTGTGTATAGATGGTCAGGTGTGAGTATAGATGGTCAGGTGTGAATATAGATGGTCAGATGTGACGATAGATGGTCAGGTGTGAGTATAGATGGTCCGGTGTGAATATAGATGGTCAGGTGTGAGTATAGCTGGTCAGGTGTGAATATAGATGGTCAGGTGTGAGTATAGATTGTCAGATGTGAGTATAGATGGTCAGGTGTGAATATAGATGGTCAGGAGTGCGTATAGATGGACAGGTGTGAGTAAAGATGGTCAGGTGTGAATATAGATGGTCAGGAGTGAGTATAGATGGTCAGGTGTGAATATAGATGGTCAGCGGTGCGTACAGATGGTCAGGTGTGAATATAAATGGTCAGGTCTGAGTACAGATGGTCAGGGGTGAATATAGATGGTCAGGTGTGAATATAGATGGTCAGGTGTGAGTATAGATGGTCTCGTGCGAACGTAGATGGTCAGGTGTGAGTATAGATGGTCAGGTGTGAATATAGATGGTCAGGTGTGAATATAGATGGTCACGTGTGAGTATAGATGGTCGGGTGTGAGTATAGATGGTCAGGTGTGAATATAGATGGTCAGGTGTGAGTATAGATGGTCAGGTGTGAATATAGATGGTCAGGTGTGAATATAAATGGTCAGGTCTGAGTACAGATGGTCAGGAGTGAATATAGATGGTCAGGTTTGTGTATAGATGGTCAGGTGTGAGTATAGATGGTCAAGTGTGAATATAGATGGTCAGGAGTGAGTATAGATGGTCAGGTGTGAGTATAGATGGTCAGGTGTGAGTATAGATGGTCAGGTGTGAGTATAGATGGTCAGGTGTGAATATAGATGGTCAGGTGTGAATATAGATGGTCACGTGTGAACGTAGATGGTCAGGTGTGAAGATAGACGGTCAGGTGTGAATATAGATGATGAGGTCTGAATATAGTTGGTCAGGTGTGAATATAGATGGTCAGGTGTGTATATAGATGGTCAGGTTTGAGTATAGATGGTCATGTGTGAGTATAGATGGTCAGGTGTGAGTATAGATGGTCCGGTGTGTGTATAGATGGTCAGGTGTGAGTATAGATGGTCAGGTGTGAATATAGATGGTCAGATGTGACGATAGATGGTCAGGTGTGAGTATATATGGTCCGGTGTGAATATAGATGGTCAGGTGTGAGTATAGCTGGTCAGGTGTGAATATAGATGGTCAGGTTTGAGTATAGATGGTCAGGCGTGAGTATAGATGGTCAGGTGTGAGTATAGATGGTCAGTTGTGAATAAAGATGTTCAGGTGTGAGTATAGATGGTCAGATGTGAGTATAGAAGGTCAGGTGTGAATATAGATGGTCAGGAGTGAGAATAGAAGGTCAGGTGTGAGTCTAGATTGTCAGGTGTGAGTGTAGATGGTCAGGTGTGAATATAGATGGTCAGGTGTGAATATAGATGGTCAGGTGTGAATATAGATGGTCAGGTGTGAGTATAGATGGTCAGGTGTGAGTATAGATGGTCAGGTGTGAATATAGATGGTCAGGTTTGTGTATAGATGGTCAGGTGTGAATATAGATGGTCAGGTGTGAATATAGATGGTCAGGTGTGAGTATAGATGGTCAGGTGTGAGTATAGATGGTCAGGTGTGAGTATAGATGGTCAGGTGTGAGTATAGATGGTCAGGTGTGAATATAGATGGTCAGGTTTGTGTATAGATGGTCAGGTGTGAGTATAGATGGTCAGGTGTGAGTATAGATGGTCAGGTGTGAGTATAGATGGTCAGGTGTGAGTATAGATGGTCAGGTGTGAGTATAGATGGTCAAGTGTGAATATAGATGGTCAGGAGTGAGTATAGATGGTCAGGTGTGAGTATAGATGGTCAGGTGTGAGTATAGATAGTCAGGTGTGAATATAGATGGTCAGGTGTGAATATAGATGGTCACGTATGAACGTAGATGGTCAGGTGTGAAGATAGACGGTCAGGTGTGAATATAGATGATGAGGTCTGAATATAGTTGGTTAGGTGTGAATATAGATGGTCAGGTGTGAATATAGATTGTCCGGTGTTAATATAGATGGTCAGGTTTGAGTATTGATGGTCAGGTGTGAGTATAGATGGTCAGGTGTGAGTATAGATGGTCCGGTGTGAGTATAGATGGTCAGGTGTGAGTATAGATGATCAGGTGTGAATATAGATGGTCAGATGTGACGATAGATGGTCAGCTGTGAGTATAGATGGTCCGGTGTGAATATAGATGGTCAGGTGTGAGTATAGCTGGTCAGGTGTGAATATAGATGGTCAGGTTTGAGTATAGATGGTCAGGCGTGAGTATAGATGGTCAGGTGTGAGTATAGATGGTCAGGTGTGAATATAGATGGTCAGGTGTGAATATAGATGGTCAGGTGTGAGTATAGATGGTCAGATGTGAGTATAGATGGTCAGGGGTGAATATAGATGGTCAGGTGTGAGTATAGATGGTCAGGTGTGAATATAGATGGTCAGGAGTGAGAATAGAAGGTCAGGTGTGAGTATAGATTGTCAGGTGTGAGTGTAGATGGTCAGGTGTGAGTATAGATGGTCTGTTGTGAATAAAGATGTTCAGGTGTGAGTATAGATTGTCAGGGGTGAGTATAGATGGTCAGGTGAGAATATAGAAGGTCAGTTTTGTATAAATACGATCAGGGGTGAAGATAGACCGTGAAGTTTGAGTATAGATGGTCCGGTGCGTGTATAGATGGTCAGGTGTGAGTATAGATGGTCAGGTGTGAGTTCCAATGGTCAGGTGTGAGTATAGATGTTCAGGTGTGAGTATAGATGGTCAGATGTGAGTATAGATGGTCAGCTGTGAGTATAGATGGTCAGGTGTGAATATAGATGGTCAGGAGTGAGAATAGAAGGTCAGGTGTGAGTATAGATGGTCCGGTGTGAGTATAGATGGTCAGGGGTGAATATAGATGGTCAGGTGTGAGTATAGATGGTCAGGTGTGAGTATAGACGGTCAGGTGTGAATATAGATGGTCAGGGGTGAGTATAGATGGTCAGGTGTGAATATAGATGGTCAGGTGTGAGTATAGATGGTCAGGTGTGAGTATAGATGGTCAGGTGTAAATATAGATTGTCAGGTGTGGGTACAGATGGTCAGGTGTGAATATAGATGGTCAGGTGTGAGTATAGATGGTCAAGTGTGAATAAGATGGTCAGGAGTGAGTATCGATGGTCAGGTGTGAGTATATATGGTCAGGTGTGAGTATAGATGGTCAGGTGTAAATATAGATGGTCAGGTGTGAATATAGATGGTGAGGTGTGAGTATAGATGGTCAAGTGTGAATAAGATGGTCAGGAGTGAGTATCGATGGTCAGGTGTGAACGTAGATGTTCAGGTATGAAGATAGACGGTCAGGTGTGAATATAGATGGTCAGGTTTGAGTATAGATGGTCAGGTGTGAATATAGATGGTCAGGTGTGAATATAGATGGTCAGGTGTGAGTATAGATGGTCAGGTGTAAATATAGATGGTCAGGTGTGAATATAGATGGTGAGGTGTGAGTATAGATGGTCAAGTGTGAATAAGATGGTCAGGAGTGAGTATCGATGGTCAGGTGTGAACGTAGATGTTCAGGTATGAAGATAGACGGTCAGGTGTAAATATAGATGGTCAGGTTTGAGTATAGATGGTCAGGTGTGAATATAGATGGTCAGGTGTGAATATAGATGGTCAGGTGTGAGTATAGATGGTCCGGTGTGAGTATAGATGGTCAGGTGTAAGTATAGATGGTCAGGTGTGAATATAGATGGTCAGGTGTGAGTATAGATGGTCCGGTGTGAGTATAGATGGTCAGGTGTGAGTATAGATGGTCAGGTGTGAATATAGATGGTCAGGTGTGAGTATAGATTGTCCGGTGTGAGTATAGATGGTCCGGTGTGAGTATAGATGGTCAGGTGTGAGTTTAGATGGTCAGGTGTGAATATAGATGGTCAGGTGTGAGTATAGATTGTCAGGTGTGAACATAGATGGTCAGGTGTGAGTATAGATGGTCCGGTGTGAGTATAGATGGTCAGGGGTGAATATAGATGGTCAGGTGTGAATATAGATGGTCAGGTGTGAATATAGATGGTCAGGTGTGAATATAGATGGCCAGGTGTGAGTATAGATGGTCAGGTGTGTGTATAGATGGTCAGGTGTGAATATAGATGGTCAGGTGTGAATATAGATGTTTAGGTGTGAGTATAGATGGTCAGGTGTGAGTATAGATGGTCAGGTGTAAATATAGATGGTCAGGTGTGAATATAGATGGTCAGGTGTGAGTATAGATGGTCAGGTGTGAGTATAGATGGTCAGCTGTGAATATAGATGGTCAGGTGAGAATATAGATGGTCAGGTGTGAGTATAGATGGTCAGGTGTTAAAATAGATGGTCAGGTGTGAGTATAGATGGTCAGGTGTGAGGATAGATGGTCAGGTGGGAGTATAGATGGTCAGGTGTGAGTATTGATGGTCAGGTGTAAACATAGATGGTCAGGTGTAAGTATAGATGGTCAGGTGTCAGTATAGATGGTCAGGCGTGAGTATAGATGGTCAGGTGTGAATATAGATGGTCAGGTGTGAATATAGATGGTCAGCAGTGAGAATAGAAGGACAGGTGTGAGTATAGATGGTCAGGTGTGAATATAGATGGTCAGGTGTGATTTTAGATGGTCAGGTGTGAATATAGATGGTCAGGTGTGAGTATAGATGGTCAGGTGTAAATATAGATGGTCAGGTGTGAATATAGATGGTCAGGTGTGAATATAGATGGTCAGGTGTGAGTATAGATGGCCAGGTGTGAGTATAGATGGCCAGGTGTGTGTATAGATGGTCAGGTGTGAATATAGATGGTCAGGTGTGAATATAGATGGTTATGTGTGAGTATAGATGGTCAGGTGTGAGTATAGATGGTCAACTGTGAATATAGATGGTCAGGTGAGAATATAGATGGTCAGGTGTGAGTATAGATGGTCAGGTGTGAATATAGATGGTCAGGTCTGAATATAGATTGTCAGGTTTGAGTATAGATGGTCAGGTGTGAATATAGATGGTCAGGTGTGAGTATAGATGGTCAGGTGTGACTATAGATGGTCAGCTTTGAGTATAGATGGTCAGGTGTGAGTATAGATGGTCAGGTGTGAATATAGATGGTCAGGTGTGAATATAGATGGTCAGGTGTGAATATAGATGGTCTGGTGTGAATATAGATGGACAGGTGTGAATATAAATGGTCAGGTCTCAGTACAGATGGTCAGGGGTGAATATAGATGGTCAGGGGTGAATATAGTTGGTCAGGTGTGAATATAGATGGTCAGGTGTGAGTATAGATGGTCAAGTGTGAATACAGATGGTCAGGAGTGATATAGATGGTCAGGTGTGAGTATAGATTGTCAGATGTGAGTATAGATGGTCAGGTGTGAATATAGATGGTCAGGAGTGAGTATAGATGGTCAGGTGTGAGTATAGATTGTCAGATGTGAGTATAGATGGTCAGGTGTGAATATAGATGGTCAGGAGTGCATATAGATGGACAGGTGTGAGTAAAGATGGTCAGGTGTGAATATAGATGGTCAGGAGTGAGTATAGATGGTCAGGTGTGAATATAGATGGTCAGCGGTGCGTACAGATGGTCAGTGTGAATATAAATGGTCAGGGGTGAATATAGTTGGTCAGGTGTGAATATAGATGGTCAGGTGTGAGTATAGATGGTCAGGTGTGAATATAGATGGTCAGGTGTGAATATAGATGGTCAGGAGTGTGTATAGATGGTCAGGTGTGAATGTAGATGGTCTCGTGCGAACGTAGATGGTCTGGTGTGAGTATAGATGGTCAGGTGTGAATATAGATGGTCAGGTGTGAATATAGATGGTCACGTGTGAGTATAGATGGTCGGGTGTGAGTATAGATGGTCAGGTGTGAATATAGATGGTCAGGTGTGAGTATAGATGGTCAGGTGTGAATATAGATGGTCAGGTGTGAATATAAATGGTCAGGTCTGAGTACAGATGGTCAGGAGTGAATATAGATGGTCAGGTTTGTGTATAGATGGTCAGGTGTGAGTATAGATGGTCAAGTGTGAATATAGATGGTCAGGAGTGAGTATAGATGGTCAGGTGTGAGTATAGATGGTCAGGTGTGAGTATAGATGGTCAGGTGTGAGTATAGATGGTCAGGTGTGAATATAGATGGTCAGGTGTGAATATAGATGGTCACGTGTGAACGTAGATGGTCAGGTGTGAAGATAGACGGTCAGGTGTGAATATAGATGATGAGGTCTGAATATAGTTGGTCAGGTGTGAATATAGATGGTCAGGTGTGTATATAGATGGTCAGGTTTGAGTATAGATGGTCATGTGTGAGTATAGATGGTCAGGTGTGAGTATAGATGGTCCGGTGTGTGTATAGATGGTCAGGTGTGAGTATAGATGGTCAGGTGTGAATATAGATGGTCAGATGTGACGATAGATGGTCAGGTGTGAGTATAGATGGTCCGGTGTGAATATAGATGGTCAGGTGTGAGTATAGCTGGTCAGGTGTGAATATAGATGGTCAGGTTTGAGTATAGATGGTCAGGCGTGAGTATAGATGGTCAGGTGTGAGTATAGATGGTCAGTTGTGAATAAAGATGTTCAGGTGTGAGTATAGATGGTCAGATGTGAGTATAGAAGGTCAGGTGTGAATATAGATGGTCAGGGGTGAGAATAGAAGGTCAGGTGTGAGTCTAGATTGTCAGGTGTGAGTGTAGATGGTCAGGTGTGAATATAGATGGTCAGGTGTGAATATAGATGGTCAGGTGTGAATATAGATGGTCAGGTGTGAGTATAGATGGTCAGGTGTGAGTATAGATGGTCAGGTGTGAATATAGATGGTCAGGTTTGTGTATAGATGGTCAGGTATGAATATAGATGGTCAGGTGTGAATATAGATGGTCAGGTGTGAGTATAGATGGTCAGGTGTGAGTATAGATGGTCAGGTGTGAGTATAGATGGTCAGGTGTGAGTATAGATGGTCAGGTGTGAATATAGATGGTCAGGTTTGTGTATAGATGGTCAGGTGTGAGTATAGATGGTCAGGTGTGAGTATAGATGGTCAGGTGTGAGTATAGATGGTCAGGTGTGAGTATAGATGGTCAGGTGTCAGTATAGATGGTCAAGTGTGAATATAGATGGTCAGGAGTGAGTATAGATGGTCAGGTGTGAGTATAGATGGTCAGGTGTGAGTATAGATAGTCAGGTGTGAATATAGATGGTCAGGTGTGAATATAGATGGTCACGTATGAACGTAGATGGTCAGGTGTGAAGATAGACGGTCAGGTGTGGATATAGATGATGAGGTCTGAATATAGTTGGTTAGGTGTGAATATAGATGGTCAGGTGTGAATATAGATTGTCCGGTGTTAATATAGATGGTCAGGTTTGAGTATTGATGGTCAGGTGTGAGTATAGATGGTCAGGTGTGAATATAGATGGTCAGGTGTGAATATAGATGGTCAGGTGTGAGTATAGATGGTCAGATGTGAGTATAGATGGTCAGCTGTGAGTATAGATGGTCAGGTGTGAATATAGATGGTCAGGAGTGAGAATAGAAGGTCAGGTGTGAGTATAGATTGTCAGGTGTGAGTGTAGATGGTCAGGTGTGAGTATAGATGGTCTGTTGTGAATAAAGATGTTCAGGTGTGAGTATAGATGGTCAGATGTGAGTATAGAAGGTCAGGTCTGAGTACAGATGGTCAGGTGTGAATATAGATGGTCAGGAGTGAGAATAGAAGGTCAGGTGTGAGTATAGATGGTCCGGTGTGAGTATAGATGGTCAGGGGTGAATATAGATGGTCAGGTGTGAGTATAGATGGTCAGGTGTGAGTATAGATGGTCAGGTGTGAATATAGATGGTCAGGGGTGAGTATAGATGGTCAGGTGTGAATATAGATGGTCAGGTGTGAGTATAGATGGTCAGGTGTGAGTATAGATGGTCAGGTGTAAATATAGATTGTCAGGTGTGGGTACAGATGGTCAGGTGTGAATATAGATGGTCAGGTGTGAGTATAGATGGTCAAGTGTGAATAAGATGGTCAGGAGTGAGTATCGATGGTCAGGTGTGAGTATAGATGGTCAGGTGTAAATATAGATGGTCAGGTGTGAATATAGATGGTGAGGTGTGAGTATAGATGGTCAAGTGTGAATAAGATGGTCAGGAGTGAGTATCGATGGTCAGGTGTGAACGTAGATGTTCAGGTATGAAGATAGACGGTCAGGTGTGAATATAGATGGTCAGGTTTGAGTATAGATGGTCAGGTGTGAATATAGATGGTCAGGTGTGAATATAGATGGTCAGGTGTGAGTATAGATGGTCCGGTGTGAGTATAGATGGTCAGGTGTAAGTATAGATGGTCAGGTGTGAATATAGATGGTCAGGTGTGAATATAGATGGTCAGGTGTGAGTATAGATGGTCCGGTGTGAGTATAGATGGTCCGGTGTGAGTATAGATGGTCAGGTGTGAGTTTAGATGGTCAGGTGTGAATATAGATGGTCAGGTGTGAGTATAGATTGTCAGGTGTGAACATAGATGGTCAGGTGTGAGTATATATGGTCCGGTGTGAGTATAGATGGTCAGGGGTGAATAT
Source organism: Prionace glauca (assembly GCA_037974335.1). Lineage (NCBI taxonomy): Eukaryota > Metazoa > Chordata > Chondrichthyes > Carcharhiniformes > Carcharhinidae > Prionace > Prionace glauca. The sequence goes on along the minus strand of JBBMRE010000116.1, from coordinate 161,775 downwards.
AGATGGTCAGGTGTGAATATAGATGGTCAGGTGTGAATATAGATGGTCAGGTGTGAATATAGATGGCCAGGTGTGAGTATAGATGGTCAGGTGTGTGTATAGATGGTCAGGTGTGAATATAGATGGTCAGGTGTGAATATAGATGTTTAGGTGTGAGTATAGATGGTCAGGTGTGAGTATAGATGGTCAGGTGTAAATATAGATGGTCAGGTGTGAATATAGATGGTCAGGTGTGAGTATAGATGGTCAGGTGTGAGTATAGATGGTCACCTGTGAATATAGATGGTCAGGTGAGAATATAGATGGTCAGGTGTGAGTATAGATGGTCAGGTGTTAAAATAGATCGTCAGGTGTGAGTATAGATGGTCAGGTGTGAGGATAGATGGTCAGGTGGGAGTATAGATGGTCAGGTGTGAGTATAGATGGTCAGGTGTAAACATAGATGGTCAGGTGTAAGTATAGATGGTCAGGTGTCAGTATAGATGGTCAGGCGTGAGTATAGATGGTCAGGTGTGAATATAGATGGTCAGGTGTGAATATAGATGGTCAGCAGTGAGAATAGAAGGACAGGTGTGAGTATAGATGGTCAGGTGTGAATATAGATGGTCAGGTGTGAGTATAGATGGTCAGGTGTGACTATAGATGGTCAGCTTTGAGTATAGATGGTCAGGTGTGAGTATAGATGTTCAGGTGTGAATATAGATGGTCAGGTGTGAATATAGATGGTCAGGTGTGAATATAGATGGTCTGGTGTGAATATAGATGGTCAGGTGTGAATATAAATGGTCAGGTCTGAGTACAGATGGTCAGGGGTGAATATAGATGGTCAGGGGTGAATATAGTTGGTCAGGTGTGAATATAGATGGTCAGGTGTGAGTATAGATGGTCAAGTGTGAATACAGATGGTCAGGAGTGAGTATAGATGGTCAGGTGTGAGTATAGATTGTCAGATGTGAGTATAGATGGTCAGGTGTGAATATAGATGGTTAGGTGTGAGTATAGATGGTCAGGTGTGAGTATAGATGGTCAGGTGTAAATATAGATGGTCAGGTGTGAATATAGATGGTCAGGGGTGAGTATAGATGGTCAGGTGTGAGTATAGATGGTCAGGTGTGAATATAGATGGTCAGGTGTGATTTTAGATGGTCAGGTGTGAATATAGATGGTCAGGTGTGAGTATAGATGGTCAGGTGTAAATATAGATGGTCAGGTGTGAATATAGATGGTCAGGTGTGAATATAGATGGTCAGGTGTGAGTATAGATGGCCAGGTGTGAGTATAGATGGCCAGGTGTGTGTATAGATGGTCAGGTGTGAATATAGATGGTCAGGTGTGAATATAGATGGTCAAGTGTGAATACAGATGGTCAGGAGTGAGTATAGATGGTCAGGTGTGAGTATAGATTGTCAGATGTGAGTATAGATGGTCAGGTGTGAATATAGATGGTCAGGAGTGAGTATAGATGGTCAGGTGTGAGTATAGATTGTCAGATGTGAGTATAGATGGTCAGGTGTGAATATAGATGGTCAGGAGTGCGTATAGATGGTCAGGTGTGAATATAGATGGTCAGCGGTGCGTACAGATGGTCAGGTGTGAATATAAATGGTCAGGTCTGAGTACAGATGGTCAGGGGTGAATATAGATGGTCAGGGGTGAATATAGTTGGTCAGGTGTGAATATAGATGGTCAGGTGTGAGTATAGATGGTCAGGTGTGAATATAGATGGTCAGGTGTGAATATAGATGGTCAGGTCTGAATATAGATTGTCAGGTTTGAGTATAGATGGTCAGGTGTGAATATAGATGGTCAGGTGTGAGTATAGATGGTCAGGTGTGACTATAGATGGTCAGCTTTGAGTATAGATCGTCAGGTGTGAGTATAGATGGTCAGGTGTGAATATAGATGGTCTCGTGCGAACGTAGATGGTCAGGTGTGAGTATAGATGGTCAGGTGTGAATATAGATGGTCAGGTGTGAATATAGATGGTCACGTGTGAGTATAGATGGTCGGGTGTGAGTATAGATGGTCAGGTGTGAATATAGATGGTCAGGTGTGAGTATAGATGGTCAGGTGTGAGTATAGATGGTCAGGTGTGAATATAGATGGTCAGGTGTGAATATAAATGGTCAGGTCTGAGTACAGATGGTCAGGAGTGAATATAGATGGTCAGGTGTGAGTATAGATGGTCAGGTGTGAGTATAGATGGTCAAGTGTGAATATAGACGGTCAGGAGTGAGTATAGATGGTCAGGTGTGAGTATAGATGGTCAGGTGTGAGTATAGATAGTCAGGTGTGAGTATAGATGGTCAGGTGTGAATATAGATGGTCAGGTGTGAATATAGATGGTCAGGTGTGAATATAGATGGTCAGGTGTAAATATAGATTGTCAGGTGTGGGTACAGATGGTCAGGTGTGAATATAGATGGTCAGGTGTGAGTATAGATGGTCAAGTGTGAATAAGATGGTCAGGAGTGAGTATCGATGGTCAGGTGTGAGTATATATGGTCAGGTGTGAGTATAGATGGTCAGGTGTAAATATAGATGGTCAGGTGTGAATATAGATGGTGAGGTGTGAGTATAGATGGTCAAGTGTGAATAAGATGGTCAGGAGTGAGTATCGATGGTCAGGTGTGAACGTAGATGTTCAGGTATGAAGATAGACGGTCAGGTGTGAATATAGATGGTCAGGTTTGAGTATAGATGGTCAGGTGTGAATATAGATGGTCAGGTGTGAATATAGATGGTCAGGTGTGAGTATAGATGGTCCGGTGTGCGTATAGATGGTCAGGTGTGAGTATAGATGGTCAGGTGTGAATATAGATGGTCAGGTGTGAGTATAGATTGTCCGGTGTGAGTATAGATGGTCCGGTGTGAGTATAGATGGTCAGGTGTGAGTTTAGATGGTCAGGTGTGAATATAGATGGTCAGGTGTGAGTATAGATTGTCAGGTGTGAACATAGATGGTCAGGTGTGAGTATAGATGGTCCGGTGTGAGTATAGATGGTCAGGGGTGAATATAGATGGTCAGGTGTGAATATAGATGGTCACGTGTGAGTATAGATGGTCGGGTGTGAGTATAGATGGTCAGGTGTGAATATAGATGGTCAGGTGTGAGTATAGATGGTCAGGTGTGAGTATAGATGGTCAGGTGTGAATATAGATGGTCAGATGTGAATATAAATGGTCAGGTCTGAGTACAGATGGTCAGGAGTGAATATAGATGGTCAGGTGTGAGTATAGATGGTCAGGTGTGAGTATAGATGGTCAAGTGTGAATATAGACGGTCAGGAGTGAGTATAGATGGTCAGGTGTGAGTATAGATGGTCAGGTGTGAGTATAGATAGTCAGGTGTGAGTATAGATGGTCAGGTGTGAATATAGATGGTCAGGTGTGAATATAGATGGTCAGGTGTGAATATAGATGGTCAGGTGTAAATATAGATTGTCAGGTGTGGGTACAGATGGTCAGGTGTGAATATAGATGGTCAGGTGTGAGTATAGATGGTCAAGTGTGAATAAGATGGTCAGGAGTGAGTATCGATGGTCAGGTGTGAGTATATATGGTCAGGTGTGAGTATAGATGGTCAGGTGTAAATATAGATGGTCAGGTGTGAATATAGATGGTGAGGTGTGAGTATAGATGGTCAAGTGTGAATAAGATGGTCAGGAGTGAGTATCGATGGTCAGGTGTGAACGTAGATGTTCAGGTATGAAGATAGACGGTCAGGTGTGAATATAGATGGTCAGGTTTGAGTATAGATGGTCAGGTGTGAATATAGATGGTCAGGTGTGAATATAGATGGTCAGGTGTGAGTATAGATGGTCCGGTGTGCGTATAGATGGTCAGGTGTGAGTATAGATGGTCAGGTGTGAATATAGATGGTCAGGTGTGAGTATAGATTGTCCGGTGTGAGTATAGATGGTCCGGTGTGAGTATAGATGGTCAGGTGTGAGTTTAGATGGTCAGGTGTGAATATAGATGGTCAGGTGTGAGTATAGATTGTCAGGTGTGAACATAGATGGTCAGGTGTGAGTATAGATGGTCCGGTGTGAGTATAGATGGTCAGGGGTGAATATAGATGGTCAGGTGTGAATATAGATGGTCAGGTGTGAATATAGATGGTCAGGTGTGAATATAGATGGCCAGGTGTGAGTATAGATGGTCAGGTGTGTGTATAGATGGTCAGGTGTGAATATAGATGGTCAGGTGTGAATATAGATGTTTAGGTGTGAGTATAGATGGTCAGGTGTGAGTATAGATGGTCAGGTGTAAATATAGATGGTCAGGTGTGAATATAGATGGTCAGGTGTGAGTATAGATGGTGAGGTGTGAGTATAGATGGTCACCTGTGAATATAGATGGTCAGGTGAGAATATAGATGGTCAGGTGTGAGTATAGATGGTCAGGTATTAAAATAGATCGTCAGGTGTGAGTATAGATGGTCAGGTGTGAGGATAGATGGTCAGGTGGGAGTATAGATGGTCAGGTGTGAGTATAGATGGTCAGGTGTAAACATAGATGGTCAGGTGTAAGTATAGATGGTCAGGTGTCAGTATAGATGGTCAGGCGTGAATATAGATGGTCAGGTGTGAATATAGATGGTCAGGTGTGAATATAGATGGTCAGCAGTGAGAATAGAAGGACAGGTGTGAGTATAGATGGTCAGGTGTGAATATAGATGGTCAGGTGTGAGTATAGATGGTCAGGTGTGACTATAGATGGTCAGCTTTGAGTATAGATGGTCAGGTGTGAGTATAGATGGTCAGGTGTGAATATAGATGGTCAGGTGTGAATATAGATGGTCAGGTGTGAATATAGATGGTCTGGTGTGAATATAGATGGTCAGGTGTGAATATAAATGGTCAGGTCTGAGTACAGATGGTCAGGGGTGAATATAGATGGTCAGGGGTGAATATAGTTGGTCAGGTGTGAATATAGATGGTCAGGTGTGAGTATAGATGGTCAAGTGTGAATACAGATGGTCAGGAGTGAGTATAGATGGTCAGGTGTGAGTATAGATTGTCAGATGTGAGTATAGATGGTCAGGTGTGAATATAGATGGTTAGGTGTGAGTATAGATGGTCAGGTGTGAGTATAGATGGTCAGGTGTAAATATAGATGGTCAGGTGTGAATATAGATGGTCAGGGGTGAGTATAGATGGTCAGGTGTGAGTATAGATGGTCAGGTGTGAATATAGATGGTCAGGTGTGATTTTAGATGGTCAGGTGTGAATATAGATGGTCAGGTGTGAGTATAGATGGTCAGGTGTAAATATAGATGGTCAGGTGTGAATATAGATGGTCAGGTGTGAATATAGATGGTCAGGTGTGAGTATAGATGGCCAGGTGTGAGTATAGATGGCCAAGTGTGTGTATAGATGGTCAGGTGTGAATATAGATGGTCAGGTGTGAATATAGATGGTCAAGTGTGAATACAGATGGTCAGGAGTGAGTATAGATGGTCAGGTGTGAGTATAGATTGTCAGATGTGAGTATAGATGGTCAGGTGTGAATATAGATGGTCAGGAGTGAGTATAGATGGTCAGGTGTGAGTATAGATTGTCAGATGTGAGTATAGATGGTCAGGTGTGAATATAGATGGTCAGGAGTGCGTATAGATGGACAGGTGTGAGTATAGATGGTCAGGTGTGAATATAGATGGTCAGGAGTGAGTATAGATGGTCAGGTGTGAATATAGATGGTCAGCGGTGCGTACAGATGGTCAGGTGTGAATATAAATGGTCAGGTCTGAGTACAGATGGTCAGGGGTGAATATAGATGGTCAGGGGTGAATATAGTTGGTCAGGTGTGAATATAGATGGTCAGGTGTGAGTATAGATGGTCAGGTGTGAATATAGATGGTCAGGTGTGAATATAGATGGTCAGGTCTGAATATAGATTGTCAGGTTTGAGTATAGATGGTCAGGTGTGAATATAGATGGTCAGGTGTGAGTATAGATGGTCAGGTGTGACTATAGATGGTCAGCTTTGAGTATAGATCGTCAGGTGTGAGTATAGATGGTCAGGTGTGAATATAGATGGTCTCGTGCGAACGTAGATGGTCAGGTGTGAGTATAGATGGTCAGGTGTGAATATAGATGGTCAGGTGTGAATATAGATGGTCACGTGTGAGTATAGATGGTCGGGTGTGAGTATAGATGGTCAGGTGTGAGTATAGATGGTCAGGTGTGAATATAGATGGTCAGGTGTGAGTATAGATTGTCCGGTGTGAGTATAGATGGTCCGGTGTGAGTATAGATGGTCAGGTGTGAGTTTAGATGGTCAGGTGTGAATATAGATGGTCAGGTGTGAGTATAGATTGTCAGGTGTGAACATAGATGGTCAGGTGTGAGTATAGATGGTCCGGTGTGAGTATAGATGGTCAGGGGTGAATATAGATGGTCAGGTGTGAATATAGATGGTCACGTGTGAGTATAGATGGTCGGGTGTGAGTATAGATGGTCAGGTGTGAATATAGATGGTCAGGTGTGAGTATAGATGGTCAGGTGTGAGTATAGATGGTCAGGTGTGAATATAGATGGTCAGGTGTGAATATAAATGGTCAGGTCTGAGTACAGATGGTCAGGAGTGAATATAGATGGTCAGGTGTGAGTATAGATGGTCAGGTGTGAGTATAGATGGTCAAGTGTGAATATAGACGGTCAGGAGTGAGTATAGATGGTCAGGTGTGAGTATAGATGGTCAGGTGTGAGTATAGATAGTCAGGTGTGAGTATAGATGGTCAGGTGTGAATATAGATGGTCAGGTGTGAATATAGATGGTCAGGTGTGAATATAGATGGTCAGGTGTAAATATAGATTGTCAGGTGTGGGTACAGATGGTCAGGTGTGAATATAGATGGTCAGGTGTGAGTATAGATGGTCAAGTGTGAATAAGATGGTCAGGAGTGAGTATCGATGGTCAGGTGTGAGTATATATGGTCAGGTGTGAGTATAGATGGTCAGGTGTAAATATAGATGGTCAGGTGTGAATATAGATGGTGAGGTGTGAGTATAGATGGTCAAGTGTGAATAAGATGGTCAGGAGTGAGTATCGATGGTCAGGTGTGAACGTAGATGTTCAGGTATGAAGATAGACGGTCAGGTGTGAATATAGATGGTCAGGTTTGAGTATAGATGGTCAGGTGTGAATATAGATGGTCAGGTGTGAATATAGATGGTCAGGTGTGAGTATAGATGGTCCGGTGTGCGTATAGATGGTCAGGTGTGAGTATAGATGGTCAGGTGTGAATATAGATGGTCAGGTGTGAGTATAGATTGTCCGGTGTGAGTATAGATGGTCCGGTGTGAGTATAGATGGTCAGGTGTGAGTTTAGATGGTCAGGTGTGAATATAGATGGTCAGGTGTGAGTATAGATTGTCAGGTGTGAACATAGATGGTCAGGTGTGAGTATAGATGGTCCGGTGTGAGTATAGATGGTCAGGGGTGAATATAGATGGTCAGGTGTGAATATAGATGGTCAGGTGTGAATATAGATGGTCAGGTGTGAATATAGATGGCCAGGTGTGAGTATAGATGGTCAGGTGTGTGTATAGATGGTCAGGTGTGAATATAGATGGTCAGGTGTGAATATAGATGTTTAGGTGTGAGTATAGATGGTCAGGTGTGAGTATAGATGGTCAGGTGTAAATATAGATGGTCAGGTGTGAATATAGATGGTCAGGTGTGAGTATAGATGGTGAGGTGTGAGTATAGATGGTCACCTGTGAATATAGATGGTCAGGTGAGAATATAGATGGTCAGGTGTGAGTATAGATGGTCAGGTATTAAAATAGATCGTCAGGTGTGAGTATAGATGGTCAGGTGTGAGGATAGATGGTCAGGTGGGAGTATAGATGGTCAGGTGTGAGTATAGATGGTCAGGTGTAAACATAGATGGTCAGGTGTAAGTATAGATGGTCAGGTGTCAGTATAGATGGTCAGGCGTGAATATAGATGGTCAGGTGTGAATATAGATGGTCAGGTGTGAATATAGATGGTCAGCAGTGAGAATAGAAGGACAGGTGTGAGTATAGATGGTCAGGTGTGAATATAGATGGTCAGGTGTGAGTATAGATGGTCAGGTGTGACTATAGATGGTCAGCTTTGAGTATAGATGGTCAGGTGTGAGTATAGATGGTCAGGTGTGAATATAGATGGTCAGGTGTGAATATAGATGGTCAGGTGTGAATATAGATGGTCTGGTGTGAATATAGATGGTCAGGTGTGAATATAAATGGTCAGGTCTGAGTACAGATGGTCAGGGGTGAATATAGATGGTCAGGGGTGAATATAGTTGGTCAGGTGTGAATATAGATGGTCAGGTGTGAGTATAGATGGTCAAGTGTGAATACAGATGGTCAGGAGTGAGTATAGATGGTCAGGTGTGAGTATAGATTGTCAGATGTGAGTATAGATGGTCAGGTGTGAATATAGATGGTTAGGTGTGAGTATAGATGGTCAGGTGTGAGTATAGATGGTCAGGTGTAAATATAGATGGTCAGGTGTGAATATAGATGGTCAGGGGTGAGTATAGATGGTCAGGTGTGAGTATAGATGGTCAGGTGTGAATATAGATGGTCAGGTGTGATTTTAGATGGTCAGGTGTGAATATAGATGGTCAGGTGTGAGTATAGATGGTCAGGTGTAAATATAGATGGTCAGGTGTGAATATAGATGGTCAGGTGTGAATATAGATGGTCAGGTGTGAGTATAGATGGCCAGGTGTGAGTATAGATGGCCAGGTGTGTGTATAGATGGTCAGGTGTGAATATAGATGGTCAGGTGTGAATATAGATGGTCAAGTGTGAATACAGATGGTCAGGAGTGAGTATAGATGGTCAGGTGTGAGTATAGATTGTCAGATGTGAGTATAGATGGTCAGGTGTGAATATAGATGGTCAGGAGTGAGTATAGATGGTCAGGTGTGAGTATAGATTGTCAGATGTGAGTATAGATGGTCAGGTGTGAATATAGATGGTCAGGAGTGCGTATAGATGGACAGGTGTGAGTATAGATGGTCAGGTGTGAATATAGATGGTCAGGAGTGAGTATAGATGGTCAGGTGTGAATATAGATGGTCAGCGGTGCGTACAGATGGTCAGGTGTGAATATAAATGGTCAGGTCTGAGTACAGATGGTCAGGGGTGAATATAGATGGTCAGGGGTGAATATAGTTGGTCAGGTGTGAATATAGATGGTCAGGTGTGAGTATAGATGGTCAGGTGTGAATATAGATGGTCAGGTGTGAATATAGATGGTCAGGTCTGAATATAGATTGTCAGGTTTGAGTATAGATGGTCAGGTGTGAATATAGATGGTCAGGTGTGAGTATAGATGGTCAGGTGTGACTATAGATGGTCAGCTTTGAGTATAGATCGTCAGGTGTGAGTATAGATGGTCAGGTGTGAATATAGATGGTCTCGTGCGAACGTAGATGGTCAGGTGTGAATATAGATGGTCAGGTGTGAATATAGATGGTCAGGTGTGAGTATAGATGGTCAGGTGTGAGTATAGATGGTCAGGTGTGAGTATAGATGGTCAGGTGTGAATATAGATGGTCAGGTGTGAATATAGATGGTCACGTGTGAGTATAGATGGTCGGGTGTGAGTATAGATGGTCAGGTGTGAATATAGATGGTCAGGTGTGAGTATAGATGGTCAGGTGTGAGTATAGATGGTCAGGTGTGAATATAGATGGTCAGGTGTGAATATAAATGGTCAGGTCTGAGTACAGATGGTCAGGAGTGAATATAGATGGTCAGGTGTGAGTATAGATGGTCAGGTGTGAGTATAGATGGTCAAGTGTGAATATAGACGGTCAGGAGTGAGTATAGATGGTCAGGTGTGAGTATAGATGGTCAGGTGTGAGTATAGATAGTCAGGTGTGAGTATAGATGGTCAGGTGTGAATATAGATGGTCAGGTGTGAATATAGATGGTCAGGTGTGAATATAGATGGTCAGGTGTAAATATAGATTGTCAGGTGTGGGTACAGATGGTCAGGTGTGAATATAGATGGTCAGGTGTGAGTATAGATGGTCAAGTGTGAATAAGATGGTCAGGAGTGAGTATCGATGGTCAGGTGTGAGTATATATGGTCAGGTGTGAGTATAGATGGTCAGGTGTAAATATAGATGGTCAGGTGTGAATATAGATGGTGAGGTGTGAGTATAGATGGTCAAGTGTGAATAAGATGGTCAGGAGTGAGTATCGATGGTCAGGTGTGAACGTAGATGTTCAGGTATGAAGATAGACGGTCAGGTGTGAATATAGATGGTCAGGTTTGAGTATAGATGGTCAGGTGTGAATATAGATGGTCAGGTGTGAATATAGATGGTCAGGTGTGAGTATAGATGGTCCGGTGTGAGTATAGATGGTCAGGTGTAAGTATAGATGGTCAGGTGTGAATATAGATGGTCAGGTGTGAGTATAGATGGTCCGGTGTGCGTATAGATGGTCAGGTGTGAGTATAGATGGTCAGGTGTGAATATAGATGGTCAGGTGTGAGTATAGATTGTCCGGTGTGAGTATAGATGGTCCGGTGTGAGTATAGATGGTCAGGTGTGAGTTTAGATGGTCAGGTGTGAATATAGATGGTCAGGTGTGAGTATAGATTGTCAGGTGTGAACATAGATGGTCAGGTGTGAGTATAGATGGTCCGGTGTGAGTATAGATGGTCAGGGGTGAATATAGATGGTCAGGTGTGAATATAGATGGTCAGGTGTGAATATAGATGGTCAGGTGTGAATATAGATGGCCAGGTGTGAGTATAGATGGTCAGGTGTGTGTATAGATGGTCAGGTGTGAATATAGATGGTCAGGTGTGAATATAGATGTTTAGGTGTGAGTATAGATGGTCAGGTGTGAGTATAGATGGTCAGGTGTAAATATAGATGGTCAGGTGTGAATATAGATGGTCAGGTGTGAGTATAGATGGTCAGGTGTGAGTATAGATGGTCACCTGTGAATATAGATGGTCAGGTGAGAATATAGATGGTCAGGTGTGAGTATAGATGGTCAGGTGTTAAAATAGATCGTCAGGTGTGAGTATAGATGGTCAGGTGGGAGTATAGATGGTCAGGTGTGAGTATAGATGGTCAGGTGTAAACATAGATGGTCAGGTGTAAGTATAGATGGTCAGGTGTCAGTATAGATGGTCAGGCGTGAGTATAGATGGTCAGGTGTGAATATAGATGGTCAGGTGTGAATATAGATGGTCAGCAGTGAGAATAGAAGGACAGGTGTGAGTATAGATGGTCAGGTGTGAATATAGATGGTCAGGTGTGAGTATAGATGGTCAGGTGTGACTATAGATGGTCAGCTTTGAGTATAGATGGTCAGGTGTGAGTATAGATGGTCAGGTGTGAATATAGATGGTCAGGTGTGAATATAGATGGTCAGGTGTGAATATAGATGGTCTGGTGTGAATATAGATGGTCAGGTGTGAATATAAATGGTCAGGTCTGAGTACAGATGGTCAGGGGTGAATATAGATGGTCAGGGGTGAATATAGTTGGTCAGGTGTGAATATAGATGGTCAGGTGTGAGTATAGATGGTCAAGTGTGAATACAGATGGTCAGGAGTGAGTATAGATGGTCAGGTGTGAGTATAGATTGTCAGATGTGAGTATAGATGGTCAGGTGTGAATATAGATGGTTAGGTGTGAGTATAGATGGTCAGGTGTGAGTATAGATGGTCAGGTGTAAATATAGATGGTCAGGTGTGAATATAGATGGTCAGGGGTGAGTATAGATGGTCAGGTGTGAGTATAGATGGTCAGGTGTGAATATAGATGGTCAGGTGTGATTTTAGATGGTCAGGTGTGAATATAGATGGTCAGGTGTGAGTATAGATGGTCAGGTGTAAATATAGATGGTCAGGTGTGAATATAGATGGTCAGGTGTGAATATAGATGGTCAGGTGTGAGTATAGATGGCCAGGTGTGAGTATAGATGGCCAGGTGTGTGTATAGATGGTCAGGTGTGAATATAGATGGTCAGGTGTGAATATAGATGGTCAAGTGTGAATACAGATGGTCAGGAGTGAGTATAGATGGTCAGGTGTGAGTATAGATTGTCAGATGTGAGTATAGATGGTCAGGTGTGAATATAGATGGTCAGGAGTGAGTATAGATGGTCAGGTGTGAGTATAGATTGTCAGATGTGAGTATAGATGGTCAGGTGTGAATATAGATGGTCAGGAGTGCGTATAGATGGACAGGTGTGAGTATAGATGGTCAGGTGTGAATATAGATGGTCAGGAGTGAGTATAGATGGTCAGGTGTGAATATAGATGGTCAGCGGTGCGTACAGATGGTCAGGTGTGAATATAAATGGTCAGGTCTGAGTACAGATGGTCAGGGGTGAATATAGATGGTCAGGGGTGAATATAGTTGGTCAGGTGTGAATATAGATGGTCAGGTGTGAGTATAGATGGTCAGGTGTGAATATAGATGGTCAGGTGTGAATATAGATGGTCAGGTCTGTATATAGATTGTCAGGTTTGAGTATAGATGGTCAGGTGTGAATATAGATGGTCAGGTGTGAGTATAGATGGTCAGGTGTGACTATAGATGGTCAGGTGTGAATATAGATGGTCACGTGTGAGTATAGATGGTCAGGTGTGAATATAGATGGTCTCGTGCGAACGTAGATGGTCAGGTGTGAGTATAGATGGTCAGGTGTGAATATAGATGGTCAGGTGTGAGTATAGATGGTCAGGTGTGAATATAGATGGTCACGTGTGAGTATAGATGGTCGGGTGTGAGTATAGATGGTCAGGTGTGAATATAGATGGTCAGGTGTGAGTATAGATGGTCAGGTGTGAGTATAGATGGTCAGGTGTGAATATAGATGGTCAGGTGTGAATATAAATGGTCAGGTCTGAGTACAGATGGTCAGGAGTGAATATAGATGGTCAGGTGTGAGTATAGATGGTCAGGTGTGAGTATAGATGGTCAAGTGTGAATATAGACGGTCAGGAGTGAGTATAGATGGTCAGGTGTGAGTATAGATGGTCAGGTGTGAGTATAGATAGTCAGGTGTGAGTATAGATGGTCAGGTGTGAATATAGATGGTCAGGTGTGAATATAGATGGTCAGGTGTGAATATAGATGGTCAGGTGTGAATATAGATGGTCAGGTTTGTGTATAGATGGTCAGGTGTGAGTATAGATGGTCAAGTGTGAATATAGATGGTCAGGAGTGAGTATAGATGGTCAGGTGTGAGTATAGATGGTCAGGTGTGAGTATAGATGGTCAGGTGTGAGTATAGATGGTCAGGTGTGAATATAGATGGTCAGGTGTGAATATAGATGGTCAGGTGTGAGTATAGATGGTCAGATGTGAGTATAGATGGTCAGCTGTGAGTATAGATGGTCAGGTGTGAATATAGATGGTCAGGAGTGAGAATAGAAGGTCAGGTGTGAGTATAGATTGTCAGGTGTGAGTGTAGATGGTCAGGTGTGAGTATAGATGGTCTGTTGTGAATAAAGATGTTCAGGTGTGAGTATAGATGGTCAGATGTGAGTATAGAAGGTCAGGTCTGAGTACAGATGGTCAGGTGTGAATATAGATGGTCAGGTGTGAGTATAGATGGTCAGGGGTGAGTATAGATGGTCAGGTGAGAATATAGAAGGTCAGTTTTGTATAAATACGATCAGGGGTGAAGATAGACCGTGAGGTTTGAGTATAGATGGTCCGGTGCGTGTATAGATGGTCAGGTGTGAGTATAGATGGTCAGGTGTGAGTATAGATGGTCAGGTGTGAAGATAGATGGTCAGGTGTGAATATAGATGGTCAGGTGTGAGTTGCAATGGTCAGGTGTGAGTATAGATGTTCAGGTGTGAGTATAGATGGTCAGATGTGAGTATAGATGGTCAGCTGTGAGTATAGATGGTCAGGTGTGAATATAGATGGTCAGGAGTGAGAATAGAAGGTCAGGTGTGAGTATAGATGGTCCGGTGTGAGTATAGATGGTCAGGGGTGAATATAGATGGTCAGGTGTGAGTATAGATGGTCAGGTGTGAGTATAGATGGTCAGGTGTGAATATAGATGGTCAGGGGTGAGTATAGATGGTCAGGTGTGAATATAGATGGTCAGGTGTGAGTATAGATGGTCAGGTGTGAGTATAGATGGTCAGGTGTAAATATAGATTGTCAGGTGTGGGTACAGATGGTCAGGTGTGAATATAGATGGTCAGGTGTGAGTATAGATGGTCAAGTGTGAATAAGATGGTCAGGAGTGAGTATCGATGGTCAGGTGTGAGTATATATGGTCAGGTGTGAGTATAGATGGTCAGGTGTAAATATAGATGGTCAGGTGTGAATATAGATGGTGAGGTGTGAGTATAGATGGTCAAGTGTGAATGAGATGGTCAGGAGTGAGTATCGATGGTCAGGTGTGAACGTAGATGTTCAGGTATGAAGATAGACGGTCAGGTGTGAATATAGATGGTCAGGTTTGAGTATAGATGGTCAGGTGTGAATATAGATGGTCAGGTGTGAATATAGATGGTCAGGTGTGAGTATAGATGGTCCGGTGTGAGTATATATGGTCAGGTGTAAGTATAGATGGTCAGGTGTGAATATAGATGGTCAGGTGTGAGTATAGATGGTCCGGTGTGAGTATAGATGGTCAGGTGTGAGTATAGATGGTCAGGTGTGAATATAGATGGTCAGGTGTGAGTATAGATTGTCCGGTGTGAGTATAGATGGTCCGGTGTGAGTATAGATGGTCAGGTGTGAGTTTAGATGGTCAGGTGTGAATATAGATGGTCAGGTGTGAGTATAGATTGTCAGGTGTGAACATAGATGGTCAGGTGTGAGTATAGACGGTCCGGTGTGAGTATAGATGGTCAGGGGTGAATATAGATGGTCAGGTGTGAATATAGATGGTCAGGTGTGAATATAGATGGTCAGGTGTGAATATAGATGGTCAGGTGTGTGTATAGATGGTCAGGTGTGAATATAGATGGTCAGGTGTGAATATAGATGGTCAGGTGTGAATATAAATGGTCAGGTCTGAGTACAGATGGTCAGGGGTGAATATAGATGGTCAGGGGTGAATATAGTTGGTCAGGTGTGAATATAGATGGTCAGGTGTGAGTATAGATGGTCAAGTGTGAATACAGATGGTCAGGAGTGAGTATAGATGGTCAGGTGTGAGTATAGATTGTCCGGTGTGAGTATAGATGGTCAGGTGTGAATATAGATGGTTAGGTGTGAGTATAGATGGTCAGGTGTGAGTATAGATGGTCAGGTGTAAATATAGATGGTCAGGTGTGAATATAGATGGTCAGGGGTGAGTATAGATGGTCAGGTGTGAGTATAGATGGTCAGGTGTGAATATAGATGGTCAGGTGTGATTTTAGATGGTCAGGTGTGAATATAGATGGTCAGGTGTGAGTATAGATGGTCAGGTGTAAATATAGATGGTCAGGTGTGAATATAGATGGTCAGGTGTGAATATAGATGGTCAGGTGTGAGTATAGATGGCCAGGTGTGAGTATAGATGGCCAGGTGTGTGTATAGATGGTCAGGTGTGAATATAGATGGTCAGGTGTGAATATAGATGGTCAAGTGTGAATACAGATGGTCAGGAGTGAGTATAGATGGTCAGGTGTGAGTATAGATTGTCAGATGTGAGTATAGATGGTCAGGTGTGAATATAGATGGTCAGGAGTGAGTATAGATGGTCAGGTGTGAGTATAGATTGTCAGATGTGAGTATAGATGGTCAGGTGTGAATATAGATGGTCAGGAGTGCGTATAGATGGACAGGTGTGAGTATAGATGGTCAGGTGTGAATATAGATGGTCAGGAGTGAGTATAGATGGTCAGGTGTGAATATAGATGGTCAGCGGTGCGTACAGATGGTCAGGTGTGAATATAAATGGTCAGGTCTGAGTACAGATGGTCAGGGGTGAATATAGATGGTCAGGGGTGAATATAGTTGGTCAGGTGTGAATATAGATGGTCAGGTGTGAGTATAGATGGTCAGGTGTGAATATAGATGGTCAGGTGTGAATATAGATGGTCAGGTCTGAATATAGATTGTCAGGTTTGAGTATAGATGGTCAGGTGTGAATATAGATGGTCAGGTGTGAGTATAGATGGTCAGGTGTGACTATAGATGGTCAGCTTTGAGTATAGATCGTCAGGTGTGAGTATAGATGGTCAGGTGTGAATATAGATGGTCTCGTGCGAACGTAGATGGTCAGGTGTGAGTATAGATGGTCAGGTGTGAATATAGATGGTCAGGTGTGAATATAGATGGTCACGTGTGAGTATAGATGGTCGGGTGTGAGTATAGATGGTCAGGTGTGAATATAGATGGTCAGGTGTGAGTATAGATGGTCAGGTGTGAGTATAGATGGTCAGGTGTGAATATAGATGGTCAGGTGTGAATATAAATGGTCAGGTCTGAGTACAGATGGTCAGGAGTGAATATAGATGGTCAGGTGTGAGTATAGATGGTCAGGTGTGAGTATAGATGGTCAAGTGTGAATATAGACGGTCAGGAGTGAGTATAGATGGTCAGGTGTGATTATTGATGGTCAGGTGTGAGTATAGATAGTCAGGTGTGAGTATAGATGGTCAGGTGTGAATATAGATGGTCAGGTGTGAATATAGATGGTCAGGTGTGAATATAGATGGTCAGGTGTGAATATAGATGGTCAGGTTTGTGTATAGATGGTCAGGTGTGAGTATAGATGGTCAAGTGTGAATATAGATGGTCAGGAGTGAGTATAGATGGTCAGGTGTGAGTATAGATGGTCAGGTGTGAGTATAGATGGTCAGGTGTGAGTATAGATGGTCAGGTGTGAATATAGATGGTCAGGTGTGAATATAGATGGTCAGGTGTGAGTATAGATGGTCAGATGTGAGTATAGATGGTCAGCTGTGAGTATAGATGGTCAGGTGTGAATATAGATGGTCAGGAGTGAGAATAGAAGGTCAGGTGTGAGTATAGATTGTCAGGTGTGAGTGTAGATGGTCAGGTGTGAGTATAGATGGTCTGTTGTGAATAAAGATGTTCAGGTGTGAGTATAGATGGTCAGATGTGAGTATAGAAGGTCAGGTCTGAGTACAGATGGTCAGGTGTGAATATAGATGGTCAGGTGTGAGTATAGATGGTCAGGGGTGAGTATAGATGGTCAGGTGAGAATATAGAAGGTCAGTTTTGTATAAATACGATCAGGGGTGAAGATAGACCGTGAGGTTTGAGTATAGATGGTCCGGTGCGTGTATAGATGGTCAGGTGTGAGTATAGATGGTCAGGTGTGAGTATAGATGGTCAGGTGTGAAGATAGATGGTCAGGTGTGAATATAGATGGTCAGGTGTGAGTTGCAATGGTCAGGTGTGAGTATAGATGTTCAGGTGTGAGTATAGATGGTCAGATGTGAGTATAGATGGTCAGCTGTGAGTATAGATGGTCAGGTGTGAATATAGATGGTCAGGAGTGAGAATAGAAGGTCAGGTGTGAGTATAGATGGTCCGGTGTGAGTATAGATGGTCAGGGGTGAATATAGATGGTCAGGTGTGAGTATAGATGGTCAGGTGTGAGTATAGATGGTCAGGTGTGAATATAGATGGTCAGGGGTGAGTATAGATGGTCAGGTGTGAATATAGATGGTCAGGTGTGAGTATAGATGGTCAGCTGTGAGTATAGATGGTCAGGTGTAAATATAGATTGTCAGGTGTGGGTACAGATGGTCAGGTGTGAATATAGATGGTCAGGTGTGAGTATAGATGGTCAAGTGTGAATAAGATGGTCAGGAGTGAGTATCGATGGTCAGGTGTGAGTATATATGGTCAGGTGTGAGTATAGATGGTCAGGTGTAAATATAGATGGTCAGGTGTGAATATAGATGGTGAGGTGTGAGTATAGATGGTCAAGTGTGAATAAGATGGTCAGGAGTGAGTATCGATGGTCAGGTGTGAACGTAGATGTTCAGGTATGAAGATAGACGGTCAGGTGTGAATATAGATGGTCAGGTTTGAGTATAGATGGTCAGGTGTGAATATAGATGGTCAGGTGTGAATATAGATGGTCAGGTGTATGTATAGATGGTCAGGTGTGAATATAGATGGTCAGGAGTGAGTATAGATGGTCAGGTGTAAGTATAGATGGTCAGGTGTGAATATAGATGGTCAGGTGTGAGTATAGATGGTCCGGTGTGAGTATAGATGGTCAGGTGTGAGTATAGATGGTCAGGTGTGAATATAGATGGTCAGGTGTGAGTATAGATTGTCCGGTGTGAGTATAGATGGTCCGGTGTGAGTATAGATGGTCAGGTGTGAGTTTAGATGGTCAGGTGTGAATATAGATGGTCAGGTGTGAGTATAGATTGTCAGGTGTGAACATAGATGGTCAGGTGTGAGTATAGACGGTCCGGTGTGAGTATAGATGGTCAGGGGTGAATATAGATGGTCAGGTGTGAATATAGATGGTCAGGTGTGAATATAGATGGTCAGGTGTGAATATAGATGGCCAGGTGTGAGTATAGATGGTCAGGTGTGTGTATAGATGGTCAGGTGTGAATATAGATGGTCAGGTGTGAATATAGATGTTTAGGTGTGAGTATAGATGGTCAGGTGTGAGTATAGATGGTCAGGTGTAAATATAAATGGTCAGGTGTGAATATAGATGGTCAGGTGTGAGTATAGATGGTCAGGTGTGAGTATAGATGGTCAGCTGTGAATATAGATGGTCAGGTGAGAATATAGATGGTCAGGTGTGAGTATAGATGGTCAGGTGTTAAAATAGATGGTCAGGTGTGAGTATAGATGGTCAGGTGTGAGGATAGATGGTCAGGTGGGAGTATAGATGGTCAGGTGTGAGTATAGATGGTCAGGTGTAAACATAGATGGTCAGGTGTAAGTATAGATGGTCAGGTGTCAGTTTAGATGGTCAGGCGTGAGTATAGATGGTCAGGTGTGAATATAGATGGTCAGGTGTGAATATAGATGGTCAGCAGTGAGAATAGAAGGACAGGTGTGAGTATAGATGGTCAGGTGTGAATATAGATGGTCAGGTGTGATTTTAGATGGTCAGGTGTGAATATAGATGGTCAGGTGTGAGTATAGATGGTCAGGTGTAAATATAGATGGTCAGGTGTGAATATAGATGGTCAGGTGTGAGTATAGATGGCCAGGTGTGAGTATAGATGGTCAGGTGTGAATATAGATGGTCAGGTGTGAATATAGATGGTCAGGTGTGTGTATAGATGGTCAGGTGTGAATATAGATGGTCAGGTGTGAATATAGATGGTTATGTGTGAGTATAGATGGTCAGGTGTGAGTATAGATGGTCAACTGTGAATATAGATGGTCAGGTGAGAATATAGATGGTCAGGTGTGAGTATAGATGGTCAGGTGTGAATATAGATGGTCAGGTCTGAATATAGATTGTCAGGTTTGAGTATAGATGGTCAGGTGTGAATATAGATGGTCAGGTGTGAGTATAGATGGTCAGGTGTGACTATAGATGGTCAGCTTTGAGTATAGATGGTCAGGTGTGAGTATAGATGGTCAGGTGTGAATATAGATGGTCAGGTGTGAATATAGATGGTCAGGTGTGAATATAGATGGTCTGGTGTGAATATAGATGGTCAGGTGTGAATATAAATGGTCAGGTCTGAGTACAGATGGTCAGGGGTGAATATAGATGGTCAGGGGTGAATATAGTTGGTCAGATGTGAATATAGATGGTCAGGTGTGAGTATAGATGGTCAAGTGTGAATACAGATGGTCAGGAGTGAGTATAGATGGTCAGGTGTGAGTATAGATTGTCAGATGTGAGTATAGATGGTCAGGTGTGAATATAGATGGTCAGGAGTGAGTATAGATGGTCAGGTGTGAGTATAGATTGTCAGATGTGAGTATAGATGGTCAGGTGTGAATATAGATGGTCAGGAGTGCGTATAGATGGACAGGTGTGACTAAAGATGGTCAGGTGTGAATATAGATGGTCAGGAGTGAGTATAGATGGTCAGGTGTGAATATAGATGGTCAGCGGTGCGTACAGATGGTCAGGTGTGAATATAAATGGTCAGGTCTGAGTACAGATGGTCAGGGGTGAATATAGATGGTCAGGGGTGAATATAGTTGGTCAGGTGTGAATATAGATGGTCAGGTGTGAGTATAGATGGTCAGGTGTGAATATAGATTCTCAGGTGTGAGTATAGATGGTCAGGAGTGTGTATAGATGGTCAGGTGTGAATATAGATGGTCAGGTGTGAATATAGATGGTCAGGTGTGAATATAGATGGTCACGTGTGAGTATAGATGGTCGGGTGTGAGTATAGATGGTCAGGTGTGAATATAGATGGTCAGGTGTGAGTATAGATGGTCAGGTGTGAATATAGATGGTCAGGTGTGAATATAGATGGTCACGTGTGAGTATAGATGGTCGGGTGTGAGTATAGATGGTCAGGTGTGAATATAGATGGTCAGGTGTGAGTATAGATGGTCAGGTGTGAATATAGATGGTCAGGTGTGAATATAAATGGTCAGGTCTGAGTACAGATGGTCAGGAGTGAATATAGATGGTCAGGTTTGTGTATAGATGGTCAGGTGTGAGTATAGATGGTCAAGTGTGAATATAGATGGTCAGGAGAGAGTATAGATGGTCAGGTGTGAGTATAGATGGTCAGGTGTGAATATAGATGGTCAGGTGTGAATATAGATGGTCACGTGTGAACGTAGATGGTCAGGTGTGAAGATAGACGGTCAGGTGTGAATATAGATGATGAGGTCTGAATATAGTTGGTCAGGTGTGAATATAGATGGTCAGGTGTGTATACAGATGGTCAGGTTTGAGTATAGATGGTCATGTGTGAGTATAGATGGTCAGGTGTGAGTATAGATGGTCCGGTGTGTGTATAGATGGTCAGGTGTGAGTATAGATGGTCAGGTGTGAATATAGATGGTCAGATGTGACGATAGATGGTCAGGTGTGAGTATAGATGGTCCGGTGTGAATATAGATGGTCAGGTGTGAGTATAGCTGGTCAGGTGTGAATATAGATGGTCAGATTTGAGTATAGATGGTCAGGCGTGAGTATAGATGGTCAGGTGTGAGTATAGATGGTCAGTTGTGAATAAAGATGTTCAGGTGTGAGTATAGATGGTCAGATGTGAGTATAGAAGGTCAGGTGTGAATATAGATGGTCAGGAGTGAGAATAGAAGGTCAGGTGTGAGTCTAGATTGTCAGGTGTGAGTGTAGATGGTCAGGTGTGAATATAGATGGTCAGGTGTGAATATAGATGGTCAGGTGTGAATATAGATGGTCAGGTGTGAGTATAGATGGTCAGGTGTGAGTATAGATGGTCAGGTGTGAATATAGATGGTCAGGTTTGTGTATAGATGGTCAGGTGTGAATATAGATGGTCAGGTGTGAATATAGATGGTCAGGTGTGAGTATAGATGGTCAGGTGTGAGTATAGATGGTCAGGTGTGAGTATAGATGGTCAGGTGTGAATATAGATGGTCAGGTTTGTGTATAGATGGTCAGGTGTGAGTATAGATGGTCAGGTGTGAGTATAGATGGTCAGGTGTGAGTATAGATGGTCAGGTGTGAGTATAGATGGTCAGGTGTGAGTATAGATGGTCAAGTGTGAATATAGATTGTCAGGAGTGAGTATAGATGGTCAGGTGTGAGTATAGATGGTCAGGTGTGAGTATAGATGGTCAGGTGTGAATATAGATGGTCAGGTGTGAATATAGATGGTCACGTATGAACGTAGATGGTCAGGTGTGAAGACAGACGGTCAGGTGTGAATATAGATGATGAGGTCTGAATATAGTTGATTAGGTGTGAATATAGATGGTCAGGTGTGAATATAGATGGTCAGGTTTGAGTATTGATGGTCAGGTGTGAGTATAGATGGTCAGGTGTGAGTATAGATGGTCCGGTGTGAGTATAGATGGTCAGGTGTGAGTATAGATGATCAGGTGTGAATATAGATGGTCAGATGTGACGATAGATGGTCAGCTGTGAGTATAGATGGTCTGGTGTGAATATAGATGGTCAGGTGTGAGTATAGCTGGTCAGGTGTGAATATAGATGGTCAGGTTTGAGTATAGATGGTCAGGCGTGAGTATAGATGGTCAGGTGTGAATATAGATGGTCAGGTGTGAGTATAGATGGTCAGATGTGAGTATAGATGGTCAGCTGTGAGTATAGATGGTCAGGTGTGAATATAGATGGTCAGGAGTGAGAATAGAAGGTCAGGTGTGAGTATAGATTGTCAGGTGTGAGTGTAGATGGTCAGGTGTGAGTATAGATGGTCAGATGTGAGTATAGAAGGTGAGGTCTGAGTACAGATGGTCAGGTGTGAATATAGATGGTCAGGTGTGAGTATAGATGGTCAGGGGTGAGTATAGATGGTCAGGTGAGAATATAGAAGGTCAGTTTTGTATAAATACGATCAGGGGTGAAGATAGACCGTGAGGTTTGAGTATAGATGGTCCGGTGCGTGTATAGATGGTCAGGTGTGAGTATAGATGGTCAGGTGTGAGTATAGATGGTCAGGTGTGAGTATAGATGGTCAGCTAGGAATATAAATGGTCAGGTGTGAGTATAGATGGTCAGGTGAGAGTATAAACCGTGAAGTGTGAGTATAGATGATTAGGAGTGAATATAGATGGTCAGGTGTGATTATAGATGGTCAGGTGTGAGTATAGATGGTCAGGTGTGAGTATAGATGGTCAGGTGTGAATATAGATGGTCAGGTGTGAATATAGATGGTCAGCTGTGAGTATAGATGGTCAGGTGTGACCATCAGGGGTGAGGGTAGACGGTGAGGTTTGAGTATAGATGGTCAGGTGTGAGTTGCAATGGTCAGGTGTGAGTATAGATGTTCAGGTGTGAGTATAGATGGTCAGATGTGAGTATAGATGGTCAGCTGTGAGTATAGATGGTCAGGTGTGAATATAGATGATCAGGAGTGAGAATAGAAGGTCAGGTGTGAGTATAGATGGTCCGGTGTGAGTATAGATGGTCAGGGGTGAATATAGATGGTCAGGTGTGAGTATAGATGGTCAGGTGTGGGTATAGATGGTCAGGTGTGAATATAGATGGTCAGGGGTGAGTATAGATGGTCAGGTGTGAATATAGATGGTCAGGTGTGAGTATAGATGGTCAGGTGTGAGTATAGATGGTCAGGTGTAAATATAGATGGTCAGGTGTGGGTACAGATGGTCAGGTGTGAATATAGATGGTCAGGTGTGAGTATAGATGGTCAAGTGTGAATAAGATGGTCAGGAGTGAGTATCGATGGTCAGGTGTGAGTATATATGGTCAGGTGTGAGTATAGATGGTCAGGTGTGAGTATAGATGGTCAGGTGTGAGTATAGATGGTCAGGTGTAAATATAGATGGTCAGGTGTGAATAAAGATGGTGAGGTGTGAGTATAGATGGTCAAGTGTGAATAAGATGGTCAGGAGTGAGTATCGATGGTCAGGTGTGAACGTAGATGTTCAGGTATGAAGATAGACGGTCAGGTGTGAATATAGATGGTCAGGTTTGAGTATAGATGGTCAGGTGTGAATATAGATGGTCAGGTGTGAATATAGATGGTCAGGTGTGAGTATAGATGGTCCGGTCTGAGTATAGATGGTCAGGTGTAAGTATAGATGGTCAGGTGTGAATATAGATGGTCAGGTGTGAGTATAGATGGTCCGGTGTGAGTATAGATGGTCAGGTGTGAGTATAGATGGTCAGGTGTGAATATAGATGGTCAGGTGTGAGTATAGATTGTCCGGTGTGAGTATAGATGGTCCGGTGTGAGTATAGATGGTCAGGTGTGAGTTTAGATGGTCAGGTGTGAATATAGATGGTCAGGTGTGAGTATAGATTGTCAGGTGTGAACATAGATGGTCAGGTGTGAGTATAGATGGTCCGGTGTGAGTATAGATGGTCAGGGGTGAATATAGTTGGTCAGGTGTGAATATAGATGGTCAGGTGTGAATATAGATGGTCAGGTGTGAATATAGATGGCCAGGTGTGAGTATAGATGGTCAGGTGTGTGTATAGATGGTCAGGTGTGAATATAGATGGTCAGGTGTGAATATAGATGTTTAGGTGTGAGTATAGATGGTCAGGTGTGAGTATAGATGGTCAGGTGTAAATATAGATGGTCAGGTGTGAATATAGATGGTCAGGTGTGAGTATAGATGGTCAGGTGTGAGTATAGATGGTCAGCTGTGAATATAGATGGTCAGGTGAGAATATAGATGGTCAGGTGTGAGTATAGATGGTCAGGTGTTAAAATAGATGGTCAGGTGTAAGTATAGATGGTCAGGTGTGAGGATAGATGGTCAGGTGTGAGTATAGATGGTCAGGTGTGAGTATAGATGGTCAGGTGTAAACATAGATGGTCAGGTGTAAGTATAGATGGTCAGGTGTCAGTATAGATGGTCAGGCGTGAGTATAGATGGTCAGGTGTGAATATAGATGGTCAGGTGTGAATATAGATGGTCAGCAGTGAGAATAGAAGGACAGGTGTGAGTATAGATGGTCAGGTGTGAATATAGATGGTCAGGTGTGAGTATAGAA
Organism: Prionace glauca; assembly: GCA_037974335.1. NCBI lineage: Eukaryota > Metazoa > Chordata > Chondrichthyes > Carcharhiniformes > Carcharhinidae > Prionace > Prionace glauca. Next base: position 137,212 of record JBBMRE010000116.1, on the reverse strand, counting down.
GGTCAGGTGTGAATATAGATGGTCAGGTATGAATATAGATGGTCAGGTGTGAATATAGATGGTCAGGTGTGAGTATAGATGGTCAGGTGTGAATATAGATGGTCAGGTGTGAATATAGATGGTCAGGTGTGAGTATAGATGGTCAGCTAGGAATATAAATGGTCAGGTGTGAGTATAGATGGTCAGGTGAGAGTATAAACCGTGAAGTGTGAGTATAGATGGTCAGGAGTGAATATAGATGGTCAAGTGTGAGTATAGATGGTCAGGTGTGAATAATGATGGTCAGGAGTGAATATCGATGGTCAGGGGTGAATATAGATGGTCAGGTGTGCATATAGATGCTCAGGAGTGAATATAGATGGTCATCTGTGAGTATAGATGGTCAGGTGTGACCATCAGGGGTGAGGGTAGACGGTGAGGTTTGAGTATAGATGGTCAGGTGTGAGTTGCAATGGTCAGGTGTGAGTATAGATGTTCAGGTGTGAGTATAGATGGTCAGATGTGAGTATAGATGGTCAGCTGTGAGTATAGATGGTCAGGTGTGAATATAGATGGTCAGGAGTGAGAATAGAAGGTCAGGTGTGAGTATAGATGGTCCGGTGTGAGTATAGATGGTCAGGGGTGAAAATTGATGGTCAGGTGTGAGTATAGCTGGTCAGGTGTGAGTATAGATGGTCAGGTGTGAATATAGATGGTCAGGGGTGAGTATAGATGGTCAGGTGTGAATATAGATGGTCAGGTGTGAGTATAGATGGTCAGGTGTGAGTATAGATGGTCAGGTGTAAATATAGATGGTCAGGTGTGAGTATAGATGGTCAGGTGTGAATATAGATGGTCAGGTGTGAGTATAGATGGTCAAGTGTGAATAAGATGGTCAGGAGTGAGTATAGATGGTCAGGTGTGAGTATAGATGGTCAGGTGTGAGTATAGATGGTCAGGCGTGAATATAGATGGTCAGGTTTGTGTATAGATGGTCAGGTGTGAGTATAGATAGTCAGGTGTGAGTATAGATGGTCAGGTGTGAATATACATGGTCAGGTGTGAGTATAGATGGTCAGATGTGAATTAAGATGGTCAGGTGTGAGTATAGATGGCCAGGTGTGAATATAGATGGTCACGTGTGAACGTAGATGTTCAGGTGTGAAGATAGACGGTCAGGTGTGAATATAGATGGTCAGGTTTGAGTATAGATGGTCAGGTGTGAATATAGATGGTCAGGTGTGAATATAGATGGTAAGGTGTGAGTATAGATGGTCCGGTGTGAGTATAGATGGTCAGGTGTGAGTATAGATGGTCAGGTGTGAATATAGATGGTCAGGTGTGAGTATAGATGGTCCGGTGTGAGTATAGATGGTCAGGTGTGAGTATAGATGGTCAGGTGTGAATATAGATGGTCAGGTGTGAGTATAGATGGTCCGGTGTGAGTATAGATGGTCCTGTGTGAGTATAGAAGGTCAGGTGTGAGTTTAGATGGTCAGGTGTGAATATAGATGGTCAGGTGTGAGTATAGATGGTCCGGTGTGAGTATAGATGGTCAGGGGTGAATATAGATGGTCAGGTGTGAATATAGATGGTCAGGTGTGAATATAGATGGTCAGGTGTGAATATCGATGGCCAGGTGTGAGTATAGATGGTAAGATGTGAATATAGATGGTCATGTGTGAGTATAGATGGTCAGGGGTGAGTATAGATGGTCAGGTGTGAGTATAGATGGTCCGGTGTGAGTATAGATGGTCAGGTGTGAGTATAGATGGTCAGGTGTGAATATAGATGGTCAGGTGTGAGTATAGATGGTCCGGTGTGAGTATAGATGGTCCTGTGTGAGTATAGAAGGTCAGGTGTGAGTTTAGATGGTCAGGTGTGAATATAGATGGTCAGGTGTGAGTATAGATGGTCCGGTGTGAGTATAGATGGTCAGGGGTGAATATAGATGGTCAGGTGTGAATATAGATGGTCAGGTGTGAATATAGATGGTCAGGTGTGAATATCGATGGCCAGGTGTGAGTATAGATGGTAAGATGTGAATATAGATGGTCATGTGTGAGTATAGATGGTCAGGGGTGAGTATAGATGGTCAGGTGTGAGTATAGATGGTGAGGTGTGAGTGTAGATGGTCAGCTAGGAATATAAATGGTCAGGTGTGAGTATAGATGGTCAGGTGTGAGTATAGATAGTCAGGTGTAAATATAGATGGTCAGGTGTGAGTATAGATGGTCAGGTGTGAATATACATGGTCAGGTGTGAGTATAGATGGTGAAGTGTGAATAAGATGGTCAGGAGTGAGTATAGATGGACAGGTGTGAGTATAGATGGTCAGGTGTGAGTATAGATGGTCAGGTGTTAATATAGATGGTCAGGTTTGTGTATAGATGGTCAGGTGTGAATATAGATGGTCACGTGTGAACGTAGATGTTCAGGTGTGAAGATAGACGGTCAGGTGTGAATATAGATGGTCAGGTTTGAGTATAGATGGTCAGGTGTGAATATAGATGGTCAGGTGTGTTTATAGATGGTCAGGTGTGAGTATAGATGGTCCGGTGTGAGTATAGATGGTCAGGTGTGAGTATAGATGGTCAGATGTGAGTATAGAAGGTCAGCTGTGAGTATAGATGGTCAGGTGTGAATATAGATGGTCAGGAGTGAGAATAGAAGGTCAGGTGTGAGTATAGATGGTCCGGTGTGAGTATAGATGGTCAGGGGTGAATATAGATGGTCAGGTGTGAGTATAGCTGGTCAGGTGTGAGTATAGATGGTCAGGTGTGAATATAGATGGTCAGGGGTGAGTATAGATGGTCAGGTGTGAATATAGATGGTCAGGTGTGAGTATAGATGGTCAGGTGTGAGTATAGATGGTCAGGTGTAAATATAGATGGTCAGGTGTGAGTATAGATGGTCAGGTATGAATATAGATGGTCAGGTGTGAGTATAGATGGTCAAGTGTGAATAAGATGGTCAGGAGTGAGTGTAGATGGTCAGGTGTGAGTATAGATGGTCAGGTGTGAGTATAGATGGTCAGGCGTGAATATAGATGGTCAGGTTTGTGTATAGATGGTCAGGTGTGAGTATAGATGGTCAGGTGTGAATATAGATGGTCACGTGGGAACGTAGATGTTCAGGTGTGAATATAGATGGCCAGGTGTGAGTATAGATGGTCAGGTGTGAATATAGATGGTCACGTGTGAGTATAGATGGTCAGGGGTGAGTATAGATGGTCAGGTGAGAATATAGATGGTCAGGTGTGAATATAGATGGCCAGGTGTGAGTATAGATGGTCAGGTGTGAATATAGATGGTCATGTGTGAGTATAGATGGTCAGGGGTGAGTATAGATGGTCAGGTGAGAATATAGATGGTCAGGTTTGTATAAAGACGATCAGGGGTGAAGATAGACCGTGAGGTTTGAGTATAGATGGTCCGGTGTGTGTATAGATGGTCAGGTGTGAGTATAGATGGTCAGGTGTGAGTATAGATGGTGAGGTGTGAGTGTACATGGTCAGCTAGGAATATAAATGGTCAGGTGTGAGTATAGATGGTCAGGTGTGAGTATAGATGGTCAGGTGTAAATATAGATGGTCAGGTGTGAGTATAGATGGTCAGGTGTGAATATAGATGGTCAGGTGTGAGTATAGATGGTCAAGTGTGAATAAGATGGTCAGGAGTGAGTATAGATGGACAGGTGTGAGTATAGATGGTCAGGTGTGAGTATAGATGGTCAGGTGTTAATATAGATGGTCAGGTTTGTGTATAGATGGTCAGGTGTGAGTATAGATGGTCAGGTTTGAGTATAGATGGTCAGGTTTGAGTATAGATGGTCAGGTGTGAATATAGATGTTCAGGTGTGTTTATAGATGGTCAGGTGTGAGTATAGATGGTCCGGTGTAAGTATAGATGGTCAGGTGTGAGTATAGATGGTCGGGTGTAAATATAGATGGTCAGGTGTGAGTATAGATGGTCCGGTGTGAGTATAGATGGCCAGGTGTGAATATAGATGGTCACGTGTGAACGTAGATGTTCAGGTGTGAAGATAGATGGTCAGGTGTGAATATAGATGGTCAGGTGTGTTTATAGATGGTCAGGTTTGAGTATACATGGTCCGGTGTGAGTATAGATGGTCAGGTGTGACTATAGATGGCCAGGTGTGAATATAGATGGTCAGGTGTGAGTATAGATGGTCCGGTGTGAGTATAGATGGTCAGGTGTGAGTATAGATGGTCAGGTGTGAATATAGATGGTCAGGTGTGAGTATAGATGGTCCGGTGTGAGTATAGATGGTCAGGTGTGAGTATAGATGGTCAGGTGTGAATATAGATGGTCTGGTGTGAGTATAGATGGTCCGGTGTGAGTATAGATGGTCAGGTGTGAGTATAGATGGTCAGGTGTGAATATAGATGGTCAGGTGTGAGTATAGATGGTCCGGTGTGAGTATAGATGGTCCGGTGTGAGTATAGAATGTCAGGTGTGAGTTTAGATGGTCAGGAGTGAATATAGATGGTCAGGTGTGAGTATAGATTGTCAGGTGTGAATATAGATGGTCAGGTGTGAGTATAGATGGTCCGGTGTGAGTATAGATGGTCAGGGGTGAATATAGATGGTCAGGTGTGAATATAGATGGTCAGGTGTGAATATAGATGGTCAGGTGTGAATATAGATGGCCAGGTGTGAGTATAGACCGTCAGGTGTGAATATAGATCGTCAGGTGTGAGTATAGATGTTCAGGGGTGAGTATAGATGGTCAGGTGAGAATATAGATGGTCAGGTTTGTATAAAGACGATCAGGGGTGAAGATAGACCGTTAGGTTTGAGTATAGATAGTCCGGTGTGTGTATAGATGGTCAGGTGTGAGTATAGATGGTCAGGTGTGAGTATAGATGGTCAGCTAGGAATATAAATGGTCAGGTGTGAGTATAGATGGTCAGGTGAGAGTATAGATGGTCAAGTGTGAATAAGATGGTCAGGAGTGAGTATAGATGGTCAGGTGTGAATATAGATGGTCAGGTGTGAGTATAGATGGTCAAGTGTGAATAAGATGGTCAGGTGTGAGTATAGATGGTCAGGTGTGAATATAGATGGTCATGTGTGAGTATAGATGGTCAGGTGTGAGTATAGATGGTCAGGTGTGAGTATAGATGGTCAGGTGTGAATATAGATGGTTACGTGTGAACGTAGATGTTCAGGTGTGAAGATAGACGGTCAGGTGTGAATATAGATGGTCAGGTTTGAGTATAGATGGTCAGGTGTGAATATAGATGGTCAGGTGTGAGTATAGATGGCCAGGTGTGAATATAGATGGTCACGTGTGAACCTAGATGTTCAGGTGTGAAGATAGACGGTCAGGTGTGAATATAGATGGTCAGGTTTGAGTATAGATGGTCAGGTGTGAATATAGATGGTCAGGTGTGAATATAGATGGTCAGGTGTGAGTATAGATGGTCCGGTGTGAGTATAGATGGTCAGGTGTGAGTATAGATGGTCAGGTGTGAATATAGATGGTCAGGTGTGAGTATAGATGGTCCGATGTGAGTATAGATGGTCAGGTGTGAGTATAGATGGTCAGGTATGAATATAGATGGTCAGGTGTGAGTATAGATGGTCCGGTGTGAGTATAGATGGTCCTGTGTGAGTATAGAAGGTCAGGTGTGAGTTTAGATGGTCAGGTGTGAATATAGATGGTCAGGTGTGAGTATAGATTGTCAAGTGTGAATATAGATGGTCAGGTGTGAGTATAGATGGTCCGGTGTGAGTATAGATGGTCAGGGGTGAATATAGATGGTCAGGTGTGAATATAGATGGTCAGGTGTGAATATAGATGGTCAGGTGTGAATATAGATGGCCAGGTCTGAGTATAGATGGTCAGGTGTGAATATAGATGGTCATGTGTGAGTATAGATGGTCAGGGGTGAGTATAGATGGTCAGGTGAGAATATAGATGGTCAGGTTTGTATAAAGACGATCAGGGGTGAAGATAGACCGTGAGGTTTGAGTATAGATGGTCCGGTGTGTGTATAGATGGTCAGGTGTGAGTATAGATGGTCAGGTGTGAGTATAGATGGTGAGGTGTGAGTATAGATGGTCAGCTAGGAATATAAATTGTCAGGTGTGAGTATAGATGGTCAGGTGTGAGTATAGATGGTCAGGTGTAAATATAGATGGTCAGGTGTGAGTATAGATGGTCAGGTGTGAATATAGATGGTCAGGTGTGAGTATAGATGGTCAAGTGTGAATAAGATGGTCAGGAGTGAGTATAGATGGACAGGTGTGAGTATAGATGGTCAGGTGTGAGTATAGATGGTCAGGGGTGAGTATAGATGGTCAGGTGTTAATATAGATGGTCAGGTGTGAGTATAGATGGTCAGGTGTGAGTATAGATGGTCAGGTTTGTGTATAGATGGTCAGGTGTGAAGATAGACGGTCAGGTGTGAATATAGATGGTCAGGTTTGAGTATAGATGGTCAGGTGTGAATATAGATGGTCAGATGTGTTTATAGATGGTCAGGTGTGAGTATAGATGGTCCGGTGTGAGTATAGATGGTCAGGTGTGAGTATAGATGGTCGGGTGTAAATATAGATGGTCAGGTGTGAGTATAGATGGTCCGGTGTGAGTATAGATGGCCAGGTGTGAATATAGATGGTCACGTGTGAACGAAGATGTTCAGGTGTGAAGATAGATGGTCAGGTGTGAATATAGATGGTCAGGTTTGAGTATAGATGGTCGGGTGTAAATATAGATGGTCCGGTGTGAGTATAGATGGTCAGGTGTGACTATAGATGGCCAGGTGTGAATATAGATGGTCACGTGTGAACGTAGATGTTCAGGTGTGAAGATAGATGGTCAGGTGTGAATATAGATGGTCAGGTGTGAGCATAGATGGTCCGGTGTGAGTATAGATGGTCAGGTGTTAGTATAGATGGTCAGGTGTGAATATAGATGGTCAGGTGTGAGTATAGATGGTCCGGTGTGAGTATAGATGGTCAGGTGTGAGTATAGATGGTCAGGTGTGAATATAGATGGTCTGGTGTGAGTATAGATGGTCCGGTGTGAGTATAGATGGTCAGGTGTGAGTATAGATGGTCAGGTGTGAATATAGATGGTCAGGTGTGAGTATAGATGGTCCGGTGTGAGTATAGATGGTCCGGTGTGAGTATAGAATGTCAGGTGTGAGTTTAGATGGTCAGGAGTGAATATAGATGGTCAGGTGTGAGTATAGATTGTCAGGTGTGAATATAGATGGTCAGGTGTGAGTATAGATGGTCAGGTGTGAATATAGATGGTCAGGTGTGAATATAGATGGTCAGGTGTGAATATAGATGGTCAGGTGTGAATATAGATGGCCAGGTGTGAGTATAGACCGTCAGGTGTGAATATAGATGGTCAGGTGTGAGTATAGATGGTCAGGGGTGAGTATAGATGGTCAGATGAGAATATAGATTGTCAGGTTTGTATAAAGACGATCAGGGGTGAAGATAGACCGTCAGGTTTGAGTATAGATAGTCCGGTGTGTGTATAGATGGTCAGGTGTGAGTATAGATGGTCAGGTGTGAGTATAGATGGTCAGGTGTGAGTATAGATGGTCAGCTAGGAATATAAATGGTCAGGTGTGAGTATAGATGGTCAGGTGAGAGTATAGATGGTCAGGTGTAAATATAGATGGTCAGGTGTGAGTATAGATGGTCAGGTGTGAATATAGATGGTCAGGTGTGAGTATAGATGGTCAGCTAGGAATATAAATGGTCAGGTGTGATTATAGATGGTCAGGTGTGAGTATAGATGGTCAGGTGTAAATATAGATGGTCAGGTGTGAGTATAGATGGTCAGGTGTGAATATAGATGGTCAGGTGAGAGTATAAACCGTGAAGTGTGAGTATAGATGGTCAGGTGTGAATATAGATGGTCAGGTGTGAGTATAGATGGTCAAGTGTGAATAAGATGGTCAGGAGTGAGTATAGATGGTCAGGTGTGAATATAGATGGTCAGGTGTTAGTATAGATGGTCAGGTGTGCGTATAGATGGTCAGGTGTGAGTATAGATGGTGAGGTGTGAATATAGATGGTTACGTGTGAACGTAGATGTTCAGGTGTGAAGATAGACGGTCAGGTGTGAATATAGATGGTCAGGTTTGAGTATAGATGGTCAGGTGTGGATATAGATGGTCAGGTGTGAATATAGATGGTCAGGTGTGAGTATAGATGGTCCGGTGTGAGTATAGATGGTCAGGTGTGAGTATAGATGGTCAGGTGTGAATATAGATGGTCAGGTGTGAGTATAGATGGTCCGGTGTGAGTATAGATGGCCAGGTGTGAATATAGATGGTCACGTGTGAACGTAGATGTTCAGGTGTGAAGATAGACGGTCAGGTGTGAATATAGATGGTCAGGTTTGAGTATAGATGGTCCGGTGTGAGTATAGATGGTCAGGTGTGAGTATAGATGGCCAGGTGTGAATATAGATGGTCACGTGTGAACGTAGATGTTCAGGTGTGAAGATAGATGGTCAGGTGTGAATATAGATGGTCAGGTGTGAGTATAGATGGTCCGGTGTGAGTATAGATGGTCAGGTGTGAGTATAGATGGTCAGGTGTGAATATAGATGGTCCGGTGTGAGCATAGATGGTCAGGTGTGAGTATAGATGGTCAGGTGTGAATATAGATGGTCAGGTGTGAGTATAGATAGTCTGTTGTGAGTATAGATGGTCAGCTGTGAGTATAGATGGTCAGGTGTGAGTATAGATGGTCCGGTGTTAGTACAGATGGTCAGGGGTGAATATAGATGGTCAGGTGTGAATATAGATGGTCAGGTGTGAATATAGATGGTCAGGTGTGAATATAGATGGCCAGGTGTGAGTATAGATGGTCAGATGTGAGTATAGATGGTCAGCTGTGAGTATAGATGGTCAGGTGTGAATATAGATGGTCGGGAGTGAGAATAGAAGGTCAGGTGTGAGTATAGATGGTCAGGTGTGAGTATAGATGGTCCGGTGTGAGTATATAAGGTCAGGTGTGAGTTTAGATGGTCAGGTGTGAATATAGATGGTCAGCTGTGAGTATAGATGTTCAGGTGTGAATATAGATGGTCAGGAGTGAGAACAGAAGGTCAGGTGTGAGTATAGATGGTCAGGTGTGAGTATAGATGGTCAGATGTGAATATAGATGGTCAGGTGTGAATATAGATTGTCAGGTGTGAATATAGATGGTCAGGTGTGAGTATAGATGGTCAGGTGTGAGTATAGATGGTCAGGTGTGAATATAGATGGTCAGGTGTGAGTATAGATGGCCAGGTGTGAGTATAGATGGTCAGGTGTGAATATAGATGGTCAGGTGTGAGTATAGATGGTCAGGTGTGAGTATAGATGGTCAGGTGAGAATATAGAAGGTCAGGTTTGTATAAAGACGATCAGGGGTGAAGATAGACAGTGAGGTTTGAGTATAGATGCTGCGGTGTGTGTATAGATGGTCAGGTGTGAGTATAGATGGTCAGGTGTGAGTATAGATGGTCAGGAGTGAGTATAGATGGTCAGTTGTGAGTATAGATGGTCAGCTAGGAATACAATTGGTCAGGTGTGAGTATAGATCGTCAGGTGAGAGTATAAACCGTGAAGTGTGAGTATAGATGGTCAGGAGTGAATATAGATGGTCAAGTGTGAGTATAGATGGTCAGCTAGGAATATAAATGGTCAGGTGTGAGTATAGATGGTCAGGTGTGAGTATAGATGGTCAGGTGTAAATATAGATGGTCAGGTGTGAGTATAGATGGTCAGGTGTGAATATAGATGGTCAGGTGCGAGTATAGATGGTCAGGTGTGAGTATAGATGGTCAGTTAGGAATATAAATGGTCAGGTGTGAGTATAGATGGTCAGGTGTGAGTATAGATGGTCAGGTGTAAATATAGATGGTCAGGTGTGAGTATAGATGGTCAGGTGTGAATATAGATGGTCAGATGTGAGTATAGATGGTCAAGTGTGAATAAGATGGTCAGGAGTGAGTATAGATGGTCAGGTGTGAGTATAGATGGTCAGGTGTGAATATAAATGGTCAGGTTTGTGTATAGATGGTCAGGTGTGAGTATAGATGGTCAGGTGTGAATATAGATGGTCACGTGTGAACGTAGATGTTCAGGTGTGAAGATAGACGGTCAGGTGTGAAAATAGATGGTCAGGTTTGAGTATAGATGGTCAGGTGTGAATATAGATGGTCAGGTGTGAATATAGATGGTCAGGTGTGAGTATAGATGGTCTGGGGTGAGTATAGATGGTCAGGTGTGAGTATAGATGGTCAGGTGTGAATATAGATGGTCAGGTGTGAATATAGATGGTCAGGTGTGAGTATAGATGGTCCGGTGTGAGTATAGATGGTCAGGTGTGAGTATAGATGGTTAGTTGTGAATATAGATGGTCAGGTGTGAGTATAGATGGTCCGGTGTGAGTATATATGGCCAGGTGTGAATATAGATGGTCACGTGTGAACGTAGATGTTCAGGTGTGAAGATAGACGGTCAGGTGTGAATATAGATGGTCAGGTTTGAGTATAGATGGTCCGGTGTGAGTATAGATGGTCAGGTGTGAGTATAGATGGCCAGGTGTGAATATAGATGGTCACGTGTGAACGTAGATGTTCAGTGTGAAGATAGATGGTCAGGTGTGAATATAGATGGTCAGGTGTGAGTATAGATGGTCCGGTGTGAGTATAGATGGTCAGGCGTGAGTATAGATGGTCAGGTGTGAATATAGATGGTCAGGTGTGAGTATAGATGGTCCGGTGTGAGTATAGATGGTCAGGTGTGAGTATAGATGGTCAGGTGTGAATATAGATGGTCAGGTGTGAGTATAGATGGTCCGGTGTGAGTATAGATGGTCAGGTGTGTGTATAGATGGTCAGGTGTGAATATAGATGGTCAGGTGTGAGTATAGATGGTCCGGTGTGAGTATAGATGGTCCGGTGTGAGTATAGAAGGTCATGTGTGAGTTTAGATGGTCAGGTGTGAATATAGATGGTCAGGTGTGAGTATAGATTGTCAGGTGTGAATATAGATGATCAGGTGTGAGTATAGATGGTCCGGTGTGAGTATAGATGGTCAGGGGTGAATATAGATGGTCAGGTGTGAATATAGATGGTCAGGTGTGAATATAGATGGTCAGGTGTGAATATAGATGGCCAGGTGTGAGTATAGATGGTCAGATGTGAGTATAGATGGTCAGCTGTGAGTATAGATGGTCAGGTGTGAATATAGATGGTCAGGAGAGAGAATAGAAGGTCAGGTGTGAGTATAGATTTTCAGGTGTGAGTATAGATGGTCCGGTGTGAGTATATAAGGTCAGGTGTGAGTTTAGATGGTCAGGTGTGAATATAGATGGTCAGCTGTGAGTATAGATGTTCAGGTGTGAGTATAGATGGTCAGATGTGAGTATAGATTGTCAGGTGTGAGTGTAGATGGTCAGATGTGAGTATAGATGGTCAGGTGTGAATATAGATGGTCAGGTGTGAGTATAGATGGTCGGATGTGAATATAGATGGTCAGGTGTGAGTATAGATGGTCAGGTGTGAATATAGATGGTCAGGTGTGAGTATAGATGATCAGGTGTGAGTATCGATGGTCAGGTGTGAATATAGATGGCCAGGTGTGAGTATAGATGGTCAGGTGTGAATATAGATGGTCAGGTGTGAGTATAGATGGTCAGGGGTGAGAATAGAAGGTCAGGTGTGAGTATAGATGGTCCGGTGTGAGTATAGATGGTCAGGGGTGAATATAGATGGTCAGGTGTGAGTATAGATGGTCAGGTGTGAATATAGATGGTCAGGTGTGAGTATAGATGGTCAGGTGTGAATATAGATGGTCAGGTGTGAGTATAGATGATCAGGTGTGAGTATCGATGGTCAGGTGTGAATATAGATGGCCAGGTGTGAGTATAGATGGTCAGGTGTGAATATAGATGGTCAGGTGTGAGTATAGATGGTCAGGGGTGAGAATAGAAGGTCAGGTGTGAGTATAGATGGTCCGGTGTGAGTATAGATGGTCAGGGGTGAATATAGATGGTCAGGTGTGAGTATAGATGGTCAGGTGTGAATATAGATGGTCAGGTGTGAATATAGATGGTCAGGGGTGAGTATAGATGGTCAGGTGCGAATATAGATGTTCAGGTGTGAGTATAGATGGTCAGGTGTGAGTATAGATGGTCAGGTGTGAGTATAGATGTTCAGGTGTGAGTATAGGTGGTCAGGTGTGAATATAGATGGTCAGGTGTGAGTATAGATGGTCAAGTGTGAATAAGATGGTCAGGAGTGAGTATAGATGGTCAGGTGTGAGTATAGATGGTCAGGTGTGAGTATAGATGGTCAGGTGTGAATATAGATGGTCAGGTTTGTGTATAGATGGTCAGGTGTGAGTATAGATGGTCAGGTGTGAGTATAGATGGTCAGGTGTAAATATAGATGGTCAGGTGTGAGTATAGATGGTCAGGTGTGAATATAGATGGTCAGGTGTGAGTATAGATGGTCAGGTGTGAGTCTAGATGGTCAGGTGTGAATATAGATGGTCAGGTGTGAGTATAGATGGTCAGCTGTGAATATAGATGGTCAGGTGTGAGTATAGATGGTCAAGTGTGAGTATAGATGGTCAGGTGTGAGTATAGATGATCAGGTGTGAAGGTAGACGGTCAGGTGTGAATATAGATGGTCAGGTTTGAGTATAGATGGTCCGGTGTGAGTATAGATGATCAGGTGTGAGTATAGATGGTCAGGTGTGAATATAGATGGTCAGGTGTGAATATAGATGGTCAGGTGTGAGTATAGATGTTCAGGTGTGAGTATAGATGGTCAGATGTGAGTATAGATGGTCAGCTGTGAGTATAGATGGTCAGGTGTGAATATAGATTGTCAGCAGTGAGAATAGAAGGTCAGGTGTGAGTATAGATGGTCAAGTGTGAGTATAGATGGTCAGGTGTGAATAATGATGGTCAGGAGTGAATATCGATGGTCAGGGGTGAATATAGATGGTCAGGTGTGAATATAGATGGTCAGGAGTGAATATAGATGGTCAGCTGTGAGTATAGATGGTCAGGTGTGACCATCAGGGGTGAGGGTAGACGGTGAGGTTTGAGTATAGATGGTCAGGTGTGAGTTGCAATGGTCAGGTGTGAGTATAGATGTTCAGGTGTGAGTATAGATGGTCAGATGTGAGTATAGATGGACAGGTGTGAATATAGATGGTCAGGAGTGAGAATAGAAGGTCAGGTGTGAGTATAGATTGTCAGGTGTGAGTGTACATGGTCAGATGTGAGTATAGATGGTCAGGTGTGAATATAGATGGTCAGGTGTGAGTATAGATGGTCGGATGTGAATGTAGATGGTCAGGTGTGAATATAGATGGTCAGGTGTGAGTATAGATGGTCAGGTGTGAGTATCGATGGTCAGGTGTGAATATAGATGGCCAGGTGTGAGTATAGATGGTCAGGTGTGAATATAGATGGTCAGGTGTGAGTATAGATGGTCAGGGGTGAGTATAGATGGTCAGGTGAGAATATAGAAGGTCAGGGGTGAATATAGATGGTCAGGTTTGCATATAGATGGTCACGAGTGAATATAGATGGTCAGCTGTGAGTATAGATGGTCAGGTGTGACCATCAAGGGTGAGGGTAGACGGTGAGGTTTGAGTATAGATGGTCAGGTGTGAGTATAGATGTTCAGGTGAGTATAGATGGTCAGATGTGAGTATAGATGGTCAGCTGTGAGTATAGATGGTCAGGTGTGAATATAGATGGTCAGGAGTGAGAATAGAAGGTCAGGTGTGAGTATAGATGGTCCGGTGTGAGTATAGATGGTCAGGGGTGAATATAGATGGTCAGGTGTGAGTATAGATGGTCAGGTGTGAATATAGATGGTCAGGTGTGAATATAGATGGTCAGGGGTGAGTATAGATGGTCAGGTGCGAATATAGATGTTCAGGTGTGAGTTATAGATGGTCAGGTGTGAATATAGATGGTCAGGTGTGAGTATAGATGGTCAAGTGTGAATAAGATGGTCAGGAGTGAGTATAGATGGTCAGGTGTGAATATAGATGGTCAGGAGTGAGAATAGAAGGTCAGGTGTGAGTATAGATGGTCCGGTGTGAGTATAGATGATCAGGGGTGAATATAGATGGTCAGGTGTGAGTATAGATGGTCAGGTGTGAATATAGATGGTCAGGTGTGAATATAGATGGTCAGGGGTGAGCATAGATGGTCAGGTGCGAATATAGATGTTCAGGTGTGAGTATAGATGGTCAGGTGTGAATATAGATGGTCAGGTGTGAGTATAGATGGTCAAGTGTGAATAAGATGGTCAGGAGTGAGTATAGATGGTCAGGTGTGAGTATAGATGGTCAGGTGTGAGTATAGATGGTCAGGTGTGAATATAGATGGTCAGGTTTGTGTATAGATGGTCAGGTGTGAGTATAGATGGTCAGGTGTGAGTATAGATTGTCAGGTGTAAATATAGATGGTCAGGTGTGAGTATAGATGGTCAGGTGTGAATATAGATGGTCAGGTGTGAGTATAGATGGTCAGGTGTGAGTATAGATGGTCAGGTGTGAATATAGATGGTCAGGTGTGAGTATAGATGGTCAGCTGTGAATATAGATGGTCAGGTGTGAGTATAGATTGTCAAGTGTGAGTATAGATGGTCAGGTGTGAGTATAGATGATCAGGTGTGAAGATAGACGGTCAGGTGTGAATATAGATGGTCAGGTTTGAGTATAGATGGTCCGGTGTGAGTATAGATGGTCAGGTGTGAGTATAGATGGTCAGGTGTGAATATAGATGGTCAGATGTGACGATAGATGGTCAGGTGTGAGTATAGATGGTCCGGTGTGAATATAGATGGTCAGGTGTGAGTATAGCTGGTCAGGTGTGAATACAGGTGGTCAGGTTTCAGTATAGATGGTCAGGTGTGAGTATAGATGATCAGGTGTGAGTATAGATGGTCAGGTGTGAATATAGATGGTCAGGTGTGAATATAGATGGTCAGGTGTGAGTATAGATGTTCAGGTGTGAGTATAGATGGTCAGATGTGAGTATAGATGGTCAGCTGTGAGTATAGATGGTCAGGTGTGAATATAGATTGTCAGGAGTGAGAATAGAAGGTCAGGTGTGAATATAGATGGTCAGGTGTGAGTATAGATTGTCAGGTGTGAGTATAGATGGTCAAGTGTGAGTATAGATGGTCAGGTGTGAATAATGATGGTCAGGAGTGAATATCGATGGTCAGGGGTGAATATAGATGGTCAGGTGTGAATATAGATGGTCAGGAGTGAATATAGATGGTCAGCTGTGAGTATAGATGGTCAGGTGTGACCATCAGGGGTGAGGGTAGACGGTGAGGTTTGAGTATAGATGGTCAGGTGTGAGTTACAATGGTCAGGTGTGAGTATAGATGTTCAGGTGTGAGTATAGATGGTCAGATGTGAGTATAGATGTTCAGGTGTGAGTATAGATGGTCAGATGTGAGTATAGATGGACAGGTGTGAATATAGATGGTCAGGAGTGAGAATAGAAGGTCAGGTGTGAGTATAGATTGTCAGGTGTGAGTGTAGATGGTCAGATGTGAGTATGGATGGTCAGGTGTGAATATAGATGGTCAGGTGTGAGTATAGATGGTCGGATGTGAATATAGATGGTCAGGTGTGAATATAGATTGTCAGGTGTGAGTATAGATGGTCAGGTGTGAGTATCGATGGTCAGGTGTGAATATAGATGGCCAGGTGTGAGTATAGATGGTCAGGTGTGAATATAGATGGTCAGGTGTGAGTATAGATGGTCAGGGGTGAGTATAGATGGTCAGGTGAGAATATAGAAGGTCAGGGGTGAATATAGATGGTCAGGTTTGCATATAGATGGTCACGAGTGAATATAGATGGTCAGCTGTGAGAATAGATGGTCAGGTGTGACCATCAAGGGTGAGGGTAGACGGTGAGGTTTGAGTATAGATGGTCAGGTGTGAGTTGCAATGGTCAGGTGTGAGTATAGATGTTCAGGTGTGAGTATAGATGGTCAGATGTGAGTATAGATGGTCAGCTGTGAGTATAGATGGTCAGGGGTGAATATAGATGGTCAGGTGTGAGTATAGCTGGTCAGGTGTGAGTATAGATGGTCAGGTGTGAATATAGATGGTCAGGGGTGAGTATAGATGGTCAGGTGTGAATATAGATGGTCAGGTGTGAGTATAGATGGTCAGGTGTGAGTATAGATGGTCAGGTGTGAATATAGATGGTCAGGTGTGGGTATAGATGGTCAAGTGTGAATAAGATGGTCAGGAGTGAGTATAGATGGTCAGGTGTGAGTATAGATGGTCAGGTGTGAGTATAGATGGTCAGGCGTGAATATAGATGGTCAGGTTTGTGTATAGATGGTCAGGTGTGAGTATAGATGGTCAGGTGTGAATATAGATGGTCACGTGGGAACGTAGATGTTCAGGTGTGAAGATAGACGGTCAGGTGTGAATATAGATGGTCAGGTTTGAGTATAGATAGTCAGGTGTGAGTATAGATGGTCAGGTGTGAGTATAGATGGTCAGGTGTGAATATAGATGGTCAGCTGTGAGTATAGATGGTCAGGTGTGAATATAGATGGTCAGGTGTGAGTATAGATGGTCCGGTGTGAGTATAGATGGTCAGGTGTGAGTATAGATGGTCAGGTGTGAGTATAGATGGCCAGGTGTGAATATAGATGGTCACGTGTGAACGTAGATATTCAGGTGTGAAGATAGACGGTCAGGTGTGAATATAGATGGTCAGGTTTGAGTATAGATGGTCAGGTGTGAATATAGATGGTCAGGTGTGAATATAGATGGTCAGGTGTGAGTATAGATGGTCCGGTGTGAGTATAGATGGTCAGGTGTGAGTATAGATGGTCCGGTGTGAGTATAGATGGTCAGGTGTGAGTATAGATGGTCAGGTGTGAATATAGATGGTCAGGTGTGAGTATAGATGGTCCGGTGTGAGTATAGATGGTCAGGGGTGAATATAGATGGTCAGGTGTGAATATAGATGGTCAGGTGTGAATATAGATGGTCAGGTGTGAATATAGATGGCCAGGTGTGAGTATAGATGGTTAGGTGTGAATATAGATGGTCAGGTGTGAGTATAGATGGTCAGGTGTGAATATAGATGGTCATGTGTGAGTATAGATGGTCAGGGGTGAGTATAGATGGTCAGGTGAGAATATAGATGGTCAGGTTTGTATAAAGACGATCAGGGGTGAAGATAGACCGTGAGGTTTGAGTATAGATGGTCCGGTTTGTGTATAGATGGTGAGGTGTGAGTATAGATGGTCAGCTAGGAATATAAATGGTCAGGTGTGAGTATAGATGGTCAGGTGTGAGTACAGATGGTCAGGTGTAAATATAGATGGTCAGGTTTGAATATAGATGGTCCGGTGTGAATATAGAAGGTCAGGTGTGAGTTTAGATGGTCAGGTGTGAATATAGATGGTCAGGTGTGAGTATAGATGGTCAGGTGTGAATATAGATGGTCCGGTGTGAGTATAGATGGTCAGGGGTGAATATAGATGGTCAGGTGTGAATATAGATGGTCAGGTGTGAATATAGATGGCCAGGTGTGAGTATAGATGGTCAGATGTGAGTATAGATGGTCAGCTGTGAGTATAGATGGTCAGGTGTGAGTATAGATGGTCAGGTGTGAGTATAGATGGTCCGGTGTGAGTATATAAGGTCAGGTGTGAGTTTAGATGGTCAGGTGTGAGTATAGATGGTCAGGTGTGAGTATAGATGGTCAGGCGTGAATATAGATGGTCAGGTTTGTGTATAGATGGTCAGGTGTGTATATAGATGGTCAGGTGTGAGTATAGATGGTCAGGTGAGAATATAGATGGTCACGTGGGAACGTAGATGTTCAGGTGTGAAGATAGACGGTCAGGTGTGAATATAGATGGTCAGGTTTGAGTATAGATAGTCAGGTGTGAGTATAGATGGTCAGGTGTGAGTATAGATGGTCAGGTGTGAATATAGATGGTCAGGTGTGAGTATAGATGGTCAGGTGTGAGTATAGATGGTCCGGTGTGAGTATAAGAACATAAGAACATAAGAACATAAGAAATAGGAGCAGGAGTAGGCCATCTGGCCCTTCGAGCCTGCCCCGCCATTCAATAAGATCATGGCTGATCTGTCGTGACTCAGCTCCACCTTCCCGCCCTCTCCCCATAACCCTTAATCCCTTCTCTTATCAAAAACCCATCAACCCGTTTCTTAAAAATATTTAGCGAGGCAGCCTCCACCACTTCAACGGGCAGAGAATTCCAGAGATTCACCACCCTTTGAGTGAAGAAGTTCCTCCTCAACTCTGTTCTAAACCGCCCCCCCTTTATCTTGAGGCTGTGCCCCCTAGTCCTACTGTCTTTTTTGAGCGGGAACAGTCTCTCCACCTCTATCCTATCCATCCCACTCATCATCTTATACGTCTCAATGAGATCTCCCCTCATTCTTCTAAACTCTAACGAGTACAAGCCTAGTTTATTCAGCCTCTCCTCATAGCTCAATCCCCTCAACTCCGGTATCAGCCGAGTAAACCTCCTCTGCACTCCCTCCAGGGCCAAAACATCCTTGCGCAGGTCAGGTGTGGTAGATGGTCAGGTGTGAGTATAGATGGTCAGGTGTGAATATAGATGGTCAGGTGTGAGTATAGATGGTCCGGTGTGAGTATAGATGGTCAGGTGTGAGTATAGATGGTCAGGTGTGAATATAGATGGTCAGGTGTGAGTATAGATGGCCAGGTGTGAATATAGATGGTCACGTGTGAACGTAGATATTCAGGTGTGAAGATAGACGGTCAGGTGTGAATATAGATGGTCAGGTTTGAGTATAGATGGTCAGGTGTGAATATAGATGGTCAGGTGTGAATATAGATGGTCAGGTGTGAGTATAGATGGTCCGGTGTGAGTATAGATGGTCAGGTGTGAGTATAGATGGTCCGGTGTGAGTATAGATGGTCAGGTGTGAGTATAGATGGTCAGGTGTGAATATAGATGGTCAGGTGTGAGTATAGATGGTCCGGTGTGAGTATAGATGGTCAGGGGTGAATATAGATGGTCAGGTGTGAATATAGATGGTCAGGTGTGAATATAGATGGTCAGGTGTGAATATAGATGGCCAGGTGTGAGTATAGATGGTTAGGTGTGAATATAGATGGTCAGGTGTGAGTATAGATGGTCAGGTGTGAATATAGATGGTCATGTGTGAGTATAGATGGTCAGGGGTGAGTATAGATGGTCAGGTGAGAATATAGATGGTCAGGTTTGTATAAAGACGATCAGGGGTGAAGATAGACCGTGAGGTTTGAGTATAGATGGTCCGGTTTGTGTATAGATGGTGAGGTGTGAGTATAGATGGTCAGCTAGGAATATAAATGGTCAGGTGTGAGTATAGATGGTCAGGTGTGAGTATAGATGGTCAGGTGTAAATATAGATGGTCAGGTTTGAATATAGATGGTCCGGTGTGAATATAGAAGGTCAGGTGTGAGTTTAGATGGTCAGGTGTGAATATAGATGGTCAGGTGTGAGTATAGATGGTCAGGTGTGAGTATAGATTGTCAGGTGTGAATATAGATGGTCAGGTGTGAGTATAGATGGTCAGGTGTGAATATAGATGGTCCGGTGTGAGTATAGATGGTCAGGGGTGAATATAGATGGTCAGGTGTGAATATAGATGGTCAGGTGTGAATATAGATGGTCAGGTGTGAATATAGATGGCCAGGTGTGAGTATAGATGGTCAGATGTGAGTATAGATGGTCAGCTGTGAGTATAGATGGTCAGGTGTGAGTATAGATGGTCAGGTGTGAGTATAGATGGTCCGGTGTGAGTATATAAGGTCAGGTGTGAGTTTAGATGGTCAGGTGTGAATATAGATGGTCAGCTGTGAGTATAGATGTTCAGGTGTGAGTATAGATGGTCAGATGTGAGTATAGATGGTCAGGTGTGAATATAGATGGTCAGGAGTGAGAATAGAAGGTCAGGTGTGAGTATAGATTGTCAGGTGTGAGTGTAGATGGTCAGATGTGAATATAGATGGTCAGGTGTGAATATAGATGGTCAGGTGTGAATATAGATGGTCAGGGGTGAGTATAGATGGTCAGGTGAGAATATAGAAGGTCAGGGGTGAATATAGATGGTCAGGTTTGCATATAGATGGTCACGAGTGAATATAGATGGTCAGCTGTGAGAATAGATGGTCAGGTGTGACCATCAAGGGTGAGGGTAGACGGTGAGGTTTGAGTATAGATGGTCAGGTGTGAGTTGCAATGGTCAGGTGTGAATATAGATGGTCAGGTGTGAATATAGATGGTCAGGTGTGAATATAGATGGCCAGGTGTGAGTATAGATGGTTAGGTGTGAATATAGATGGTCAGGTGTGAGTATAGATGGTCAGGTGTGAATATAGATGGTCATGTGTGAGTATAGATGGTCAGGGGTGAGTATAGATGGTCAGGTGAGAATATAGATGGTCAGGTTTGTATAAAGACGATCAGGGGTGAAGATAGACCGTGAGGTTTGAGTATAGATGGTCCGGTTTGTGTATAGATGGTGAGGTGTGAGTATAGATGGTCAGCTAGGAATATAAATGGTCAGGTGTGAGTATAGATGGTCAGGTGTGAGTATAGATGGTCAGGTGTAAATATAGATGGTCAGGTTTGAATATAGATGGTCCGGTGTGAATATAGAAGGTCAGGTGTGAGTTTAGATGGTCAGGTGTGAATATAGATGGTCAGGTGTGAGTATAGATGGTCAGGTGTGAGTATAGATTGTCAGGTGTGAATATAGATGGTCAGGTGTGAGTATAGATGGTCAGGTGTGAATATAGATGGTCCGGTGTGAGTATAGATGGTCAGGGGTGAATATAGATGGTCAGGTGTGAATATAGATGGTCAGGTGTGAATATAGATGGTCAGGTGTGAATATAGATGGCCAGGTGTGAGTATAGATGGTCAGATGTGAGTATAGATGGTCAGCTGTGAGTATAGATGGTCAGGTGTGAGTATAGATGGTCAGGTGTGAGTATAGATGGTCCGGTGTGAGTATATAAGGTCAGGTGTGAGTTTAGATGGTCAGGTGTGAATATAGATGGTCAGCTGTGAGTATAGATGTTCAGGTGTGAGTATAGATGGTCAGATGTGAGTATAGATGGTCAGGTGTGAATATAGATGGTCAGGAGTGAGAATAGAAGGTCAGGTGTGAGTATAGATTGTCAGGTGTGAGTGTAGATGGTCAGATGTGAATATAGATGGTCAGGTGTGAATATAGATGGTCAGGTGTGAATATAGATGGTCAGGTGTGAGTATAGATGGTCAGGTGTGAGTATCGATGGTCAGGTGTGAATATAGATGGCCAGGTGTGGGTATAGATGGTCAGGTGTGAATATAGATGGTCAGGTGTGAGTATAGATGGTCAGGTGTGAGTATAAATGGTCAGTTGAGAATATAGAAGGTCAGGTTTGTATAAAGACGATCAGGGGTGAAGATAGACAGTGAGGTTGGAATATAGATGCTGCGGTGTGTGTATAGATGGTCAGGTGTGAGTATAGATGGTCAGGTGTGAATATAGATGGTCAGGTGTGAGTATAGATGGTCAGGTGTGAGTATAGATGGTCAGCTAGGAATACAATTGGTCAGGTGTGAGTATAGATCGTCAGGTGAGAGTATAAACCGTGAAGTGTGAGTATAGATGGTCAGCTAGGAATATAAATGGTCAGGTATGAGTATAGATGGTCAGTTGTGAGTATAGATGGTCAGGTGTAAATATAGATGGTCAGGTGTGAGTATAGATGGTCAGGTGTGAATATAGATGGTCAGGTGCGAGTATAGATGGTCAGTTAGGAATATAAATGGTCAGGTGTGAGTATAGATGGTCAGGTGTGAGTATAGATGGTCAGGTGTAAATATAGATGGTCAGGTGTGAGTATAGATGGTCAGGTGTGAATATAGATGGTCAGGTGTGAGTATAGATGGTCAAGTGTGAATAAGATGGTCAGGAGTGAGTATAGATGGTCAGGTGTGAGTATAGATGGTCAGGTGTGAGTATAGATGGTCAGGTGTGAATATAAATGGTCAGGTTTGTGTATAGATGGTCAGGTGTGAGTATAGATGGTCAGGTGTGAATATAGATGGTCACGTGTGAACGTAGATGTTCAGGTGTGAAGATAGACGGTCAGGTGTGAATATAGATGGTCAGGTTTGAGTATAGATGGTCAGGTGTGAATATAGATGGTCAGGTGTGAGTATAGATGGTCCGGGGTGAGTATAGATGGTCAGGTGTGAGTATAGATGGTCAGTTGTGAATATAGATGGTCAGGTGTGAGTATAGATGGTCCGGTGTGAGTATAGATGGCCAGGTGTGAATATAGATGGTCACGTGTGAACGTAGATGTTCAGGTGTGAAGATAGACGGTCAGGTGTGAATATAGATGGTCAGGTTTGAGTATAGATGGTCCGGTGTGAGTATAGATGGTCAGGTGTGAATATAGATGGTCAGGTGTGAGTATAGATGGTCCAGTGTGAGTATAGATGGTCAGGTGTGAGTATAGATGGTCAGGTGTGAATATAGATGGTCAGGTGTGAGTATAGATGGTCCGGTGTGAGTAAAGATGGTCAGGTGTGAGTATAGATGGTCAGGTGTGAATATAGATGGTCAGGTGTGAGTATAGATGGTCCGGTGTGAGTATAGACGGTCAGGTGTGTGTATAGATGGTCAGGTGTGAATATAGATGGTCAGGTGTGAGTATAGATGGTCCGGTGTGAGTATAGATGCTCCGGTGTGAGTATAGAAGGTCATGTGTGAGTTTAGATGGTCAGGTGTGAATATAGATGGTCAGGTGTGAGTATAGATTGTCAGGTGTGAATATAGATGATGAGGTGTGAGTATAGATGGTCAGGGGTGAATATAGATGGTCAGGTGTGAATATAGATGGTCAGGTGTGAATATAGATGGTCAGGTGTGAATATAGATGGTCAGGTGTGAATATAGATGATCAGGTGTGAGTATAGATGGTCCGGTGTGAGTATAGATGGTCAGGGGTGAATATAGATGGTCAGGTGTGAATATAGATGGTCAGGTGTGAATATAGATGGTCAGATGTGAGTATAGATGGTCAGCTGTGAGTATAGATGGTCAGGTGTGAATATAAATGGTCAGGAGAGAGAATAGAAGGTCAGGTGTGAGTATAGATGGTCAGGTGTGAGTATAGATGGTCCGGTGTGAGTATATAAGGTCAGGTGTGAGTTTAGATGGTCAGGTGTGAATATAGATGGTCAGCTGTGAGTATAGATGTTCAGGTGTGAGTATAGATGGTCAGATGTGAGTATAGATGGACAGGTGTGAATATAGATGGTCAGATGTGACTATAGATGGTCAGGTGTGAGAATAGAAGGTCAGGTGTGAGTATAGATTGTCAGGTGTGAGTGTAGATGGTCAGATGTGAGTATAGATGGTCAGGTGTGAATATAGATGGTCAGGTGTGAGTATAGATGGTCGGATGTGAATATAGATGGTCAGGTGTGAATATAGATGGTCAGGTGTGAGTATAGATGGTCAGGTGTGAGTATCGATGGTCAGGTGTGAATATAGATGGCCAGGTGTGAGTATAGATGGTCAGGTGTGAGTATAGATGGTCAGGGGTGAGTATAGATGGTCAGGTGAGAATATAGAAGGTCAGGTTTGTATAAAGACGATCAGGGGTGAAGATAGACCGTGAGGTTTGAGTATAGGTGGTGCGGTGTGTGTATAGATGGTCAGGTGTGAGTATAGATGGTCAGGTGTGAATATAGATGGTCAGCTGTGAGTATAGATGGTCAGGAGTGAGTATAGATGGTCAGGTGTGAGTATAGATGGTCAGCTAGGAATATAAATGGTCAGGTGTGAGTATAGATCGTCAGGTGAGAGTATAAACCGTGAAGTTTGAGTATATATGGTCAGGAGTGAATATAGATGGTCAAGTGTGAGTATAGATGGTCAGGTGTGAATAATGATGGTCAGGAGTGAATATCGATGGTCAGGGGTGAATATAGATGGTCAGGTTTGCATATAGATGGTCAGGAGAGAATATAGATGGTCATCTGTGAGTATAGATGGTCAGGTGTGACCATCAAGGGTGAGGGTAGACGGTGAGGTTTGAGTATAGATGGTCAGGTGTGAGTATAGATGTTCAGGTGTGAGTATAGATGGTCAGATGTGAGTATAGATGGTCAGCTGTGAGTATAGATGGTCAGGTGTGAATATAGATGGTCAGGAGTGAGAATAGAAGGTCAGGTGTGAGTATAGATGGTCCGGTGTGAGTATAGATGGTCAGGGGTGAATATACATGGTCAGGTGTGAGTATAGATGGTCAGGTGTGAATATAGATGGTCAGGTGTGAATATAGATGGTCAGGGGTGAGTATAGATGGTCAGGTGTGAGTATAGATGGTCAGGTGTAAATATAGATGGTCAGGTGTGAGTATAGATGGTCAGGTGTAAATATAGATGGTCAGGTGTGAGTATAGATGGTCAGGTGTGAATATAGATGGTCAGGTGTGAGTATAGATGGTCAAGTGTGAATAAGATGGTCAGGAGTGAGTATAGATGGTCAGGTGTGAGTATAGATGGTCAGGTGTGAGTATAGATGGTCAGGTGTGAATATAGATGGTCAGGTTTGTGTATAGATGGTCAGGTGTGAATATAGATGGTCAGGTGTGAGTATAGATGGTCAGGTGTGAGTATAGATGGTCAGGTGTGAGTATAGATGGTCAGGTGTAAATATAGATGGTCAGGTGTGAGTATAGATGGTCAGGTGTGAATATAGATGGTCAGGTGTGAGTATAGATGGTCAAGTGTGAATAAGATGGTCAGGAGTGAGTATAGATGGTCAGGTGTGAGTATAGATGGTCAGGTGTGAATATAGATGGTCAGGTGTGAATATAGATGGTCAGGTGTGAGTATAGATGGTCAGGTGTGAGTATAGATGGTCAGGTGTGAATATAGATGGTCAGGTTTGTGTATAGATGGTCAGGTGTGAGTATAGATGGTCAGGTGTAAATATAGATGGTCAGGTGTGAGTATAGATGGTCAGGTGTGAATATAGATGGTCAGGTGTGAGTATAGATGGTCAGGTGTGAGTATAGATGGTCAGGTGTGAATATAGATGGTCAGGTGTGAGTATAGATGGTCAGCAGTGAATATAGATGGTCAGGTGTGAGTATAGATGGTCAAGTGTGAGTATAGATGGTCAGGTGTGAATATAGATGGTCAGGAGTGAGAATAGAAGGTCAGGTGTGAGTATAGATGATCAGGTGTGAAGATAGACTGTCAGGTGTGAATATAGATGGTCAGGTTTGAGTATAGATGGTCAGGTGTGAATGTAGATGGTCAGGTGTGAATATAGATGGTCAGGTGTGAGTATAGATGGTCCGGTGTGAGTATAGATGGTCAGGTGTGAGTATAGATGGTCAGGTGTGAATATAGATGGTCAGATGCGACGATAGATGGTCAGGTGTGAGTATAGATGGTCCGGTGTGAATATAGATGGTCAGGTGTGAGTATAGATGGTCAGCTGTGTGTATAGATGGTCAGGTGTGAGTATAGATGGTCAGGTGTGAGTATAGCTGGTCAGGTGTGAATACAGATGGTCAGGTTTGAGTATAGATGGTCAGGTGTGAGTATAGATGGTCAGGTGTGAGTATAGATGGTCAGGTGTGAATATAGATGGTCAGGTGTGAATATAGATGGTCAGGTGTAAGTATAGATGTTCAGGTGTGAGTATAGATGGTCAGGTGTGAGTATAGATGGTCCGGTGTGAATATAGATGGTCAGGTGTGAGTATAGATGGTCAGCTGTGTGTATAGATGGTCAGGTGTGAATATAGATGGTCAGATGTGAGTATAGATGGTCAGGTGTGAATATAGATTGTCAGGAGTGAGAATAGAAGGTCAGGTGTGAATATAGATGGTCAGGAGTGAGAATAGAAGGTCAGGTGTGAGTATAGATTGTCAGGAGTGAGAATAGAAGGTCAGGTGTGAGTATAGATGGTCAGGTGTGAGTATAGATTGTCAGGTGTGAGTATAGATGGTCAGGTGTGAGTATAGATGGTCAGGTGTGAATAATGATGGTCAGGAGTGAATATCGATGGTCAGGGGTGAATATAGATGGTCAGGTGTGAATATAGATGGTCAGGAGTGAATATAGATGGTCAGCTGTGAGTATAGATGGTCAGGTGTGACCATCAGGGGTGAGGGTAGACGGTGAGGTTTGAGTATAGATGGTCAGGTGTGAGTTGCAATGGTCAGGTGTGAGTATAGATGTTCAGGTGTGAGTATAGATGGTCAGATGTGAGTATAGATGGTCAGCTGTGAGTATAGATGGTCAGGTGTGAATATAGATGGTCAGGAGTGAGAATAGAAGGTCAGGTGTGAGTATAGATGGTCCGGTGTGAGTATAGATGGTCAGGGGTGAATATAGATGGTCAGGTGTGAGTATAGATGGTCAGGTGTGAATATAGATGGTCAGGTGTGAATATAGATGGTCAGGGGTGAATATAGATGGTCAGGTGTGAATATAGATGGTCAGGAGTGAATATAGATGGTCAGCTGTGAGTATAGATGGTCAGGTGTGACCATCAGGGGTGAGGGTAGACGGTGAGGTTTGAGTATAGATGGTCAGGTGTGAGTTGCAATGGTCAGGTGTGAGTATAGATGTTCAGGTGTGAGTATAGATGGTCAGATGTGAGTATAGATGGTCAGCTGTGAGTATAGATGGTCAGGTGTGAATATAGATGGTCAGGAGTGAGAATAGAAGGTCAGGTGTGAGTATAGATGGTCCGGTGTGAGTATAGATGGTCAGGGGTGAATATAGATGGTCAGGTGTGAGTATAGATGGTCAGGTGTGAATATAGATGGTCAGGTGTGAATATAGATGGTCAGGGGTGAGTATAAATGGTCAGGTGTGAATATAGATGGTCAGGTGTGAGTATAGATGGTCAGGTGTGAGTATAGATGGTCAGGTGTAAATATAGATGGTCAGGTGTGAGTATAGATGGTCAGGTGTGGATATAGATGGTCAGGTGTGAGTATAGATGGTCAAGTGTGATTAAGATGGTCAGGAGTGAGTATAGATGGTCAGGTGTGAGTATAGATGGTCAGGTGTGAGTATAGATGGTCAGGTGTGAATATAGATGGCCAGGTGAGAATATAGATGGTCACGTGTGAACGTAGATGTTCAGGTGCGAAGATAGACGGTCAGGTGTGAATATAGATGGTCAGGTGTGAGTATACATGGCCAGGTATGAATATAGATGGTCAGGTGTGAGTATAGATGGTCAGGTTTGAGTATAGATGGTCAGGTGTGAATATAGAGGGTCAGGTGTGAATATAGATGGTCAGGTGTGAGTATAGATGGTCCGGTGTGAGCATAGATGGTCCGGTGTGAGTATAGAAGGTCAGGTGTGAGTTTAGATGGTCAGGTGTGAATATAGGTGGTCAGGTGTGAGTATAGATTGTCAGGTGTGAATATAGATGGTCAGGTGTGAGTATAGATGGTCCGGTGTGAGTATAGATGGTCAGGGGTGAATATAGATGGTCAGGAGTGAGTATAGATGGTCAGGTGAAATATATAGATATTCAGGGGTGAGTATAGATGGTCAGGTGTGAATATAGATGGTCAGGTGTGAGTATAGATGGTTAGGTGTGAATATAGATGGTCATGTGTGAAAGTTAATGTTCAGGTGTGAAGATAGACGGTCAGGTGTGAATATAGATGGTCAGGTTTTAGTATAGATGGTCAGTTGTGAATGTAGATGGTCAGGTGTGAATATAGATGGTCAGGTGTGAGTATAGATGGTCCGGTGTGAATATAGATGGTCAGGTGTGAGCATAGATGGTCTGGTGTGAGTATAGATGGTCAGGTGTGAATATAGATGGTCAGATGCGACGATAGATGGTCAGGTGTGAGTATAGATGGTCCGGTGTGAATATAGATGGTCAGGTGTGAGTATAGATGGTCAGCTGTGTGTATAGATGGTCAGGTGTGAGTATAGATGGTCAGGTGTGAGTATAGCTGGTCAGGTGTGAATACAGATGGTCAGGTTTGAGTATAGATGGTCAGGTGTGAGTATAGATGGTCAGGTGTGAGTATAGATGGTCAGGTGTGAATATAGATGGTCAGGTGTGAATATAGATGGTCAGGTGTAAGTATAGATGTTCAGGTGTGAGTATAGATGGTCAGATGTGAGTATAGATGGTCAGCTGTGAGTATAGATGGTCAGGTGTGAATATAGATTGTCAGGAGTGAGAATAGAATGTCAGGTGTGAATATAGATGGTCAGGAGTGAGAATAGAAGGTCAGGTGTGAGTATAGATGGTCCGGTGTGAGTATAGATGGTCAGGTGTGAGTATAGATTGTCAGGTGTGAGTATAGATGGTCAAGTGTGAATAATGATGGTCAGGAGTGAATATCGATGGTCAGGGGTGAATATAGATGGTCAGGTGTGAATATAGATGGTCAGGAGTGAATATAGATGGTCAGCTGTGAGTATAGATGGTCAGGTGTGACCATCAGGGGTGAGGGTAGACGGTGAGGTTTGAGTATAGATGGTCAGGTGTGAGTTGCAATGGTCAGGTGTGAGTATAGATGTTCAGGTGTGAGTATAGATGGTCAGATGTGAGTATAGATGGTCAGCTGTGAGTATAGATGGTCAGGTGTGAATATAGATGGTCAGGAGTGAGAATAGAAGGTCAGGTGTGAGTATAGATGGTCCGGTGTGAGTATAGATGGTCAGGGGTGAATATAGATGGTCAGGTGTGAGTATAGATGGTCAGGTGTGAATATAGATGGTCAGGTGTGAATATAGATGGTCAGGGGTGAGTATAAATGGTCAGGTGTGAATATAGATGGTCAGGTGTGAGTATAGATGGTCAGGTGTGAGTATAGATGGTCAGGTGTAAATATAGATGGTCAGGTGTGAGTATAGATGGTCAGGTGTGGATATAGATGGTCAGGTGTGAGTATAGATGGTCAAGTGTGATTAAGATGGTCAGGAGTGAGTATAGATGGTCAGGTGTGAGTATAGATGGTCAGGTGTGAGTATAGATGGTCAGGTGTGAATATAGATGGCCAGGTGAGAATATAGATGGTCACGTATGAACGTAGATGTTCAGGTGCGAAGATAGACGGTCAGGTGTGAATATAGATGGTCAGGTTTGAGTATAGATGGTCAGGTGTGAATATAGAGGGTCAGGTGTGAATATAGATGGTCAGGTGTGAGTATAGATGGTCCGGTGTGAGCATAGATGGTCCGGTGTGAGTATAGAAGGTCAGGTGTGAGTTTAGATGGTCAGGTGTGAATATAGGTGGTCAGGTGTGAGTATAGATTGTCAGGTGTGAATATAGATGGTCAGGTGTGAGTATAGATGGTCCGGTGTGAGTATAGATGGTCAGGGGTGAATATAGATGATCAGGAGTGAGTATAGATGGTCAGGTGAAATATATAGATATTCAGGGGTGAGTATAGATGGTCAGGTGTGAATATAGATGGTCAGGTGTGAGTATAGATGGTTAGGTGTGAATATAGATGGTCATGTGTGAAAGTTAATGTTCAGGTGTGAAGATAGACGGTCAGGTGTGAATATAGATGGTCAGGTTTTAGTATAGATGGTCAGTTGTGAATGTAGATGGTCAGGTGTGAATATAGATGGTCAGGTGTGAGTATAGATGGTCCGGTGTGAATATAGATGGTCAGGTGTGAGCATAGAT
The DNA here is from genome assembly GCA_037974335.1 of Prionace glauca. NCBI lineage: Eukaryota > Metazoa > Chordata > Chondrichthyes > Carcharhiniformes > Carcharhinidae > Prionace > Prionace glauca. The sequence goes on along the minus strand of JBBMRE010000116.1, from coordinate 107,467 downwards.
GGTCTGGTGTGAGTATAGATGGTCAGGTGTGAATATAGATGGTCAGGTGTGAATATAGATGATCAGGTGTGAATATAGATGATCAGGTGTGAATATAGATGGTCAGGTGTGAATATAGATGGTCAGGAGTGAGAATAGAAGGTCAGGTGTGAGTATAGATGGTCCGGTGTGAGTATAGATGGTCAGGTGTGAGTATAGATGGTCAGGTGTGAATATAGATGGTCAGGTGTGAATATAGATGATCAGGTGTGAGTATAGATGGTCAGGTGTGAGTATAGATGGTCCGGTGTCACTATAGATTGTCAAGAGTGAGTATAGATGGTGAGCTGTGAATATAGATGGTCAGGTGTGAATATAGATGGTCAGTCGTGAGTATAGATGGTCAGGTGTGAATATAGATGGTCAGGTGTGAATATAGATGGTCAGGTGTGAGTATAGATGGTCAGGTGTGAATATAGATGGTCAGGTGTGAGTATAGATGGTCAAGTGTGAATAAGATGGTCAGGAGTGAGTATAGATGGTCATGTGTGAGTATAGATGGTCAGGTGTGAATATAGATGGTCAGGTGTGAATATAGATGGTCAGGTGTGAGTATAGATGGTCAGGTGTGAGTATAGATGGTCAGGTGTGAGTATAGATGGTCAGGTGTGAGTATAGCTGGTCAGGTGTGAATACAGATGGTCAGGTTTGAGTATAGATGGTCAGGTGTGAGTATAGATGGTCAGGTGTGAGTATAGATGGTCAGGTGTGAATGTAGATGGTCAGGTGTGAATATAGATGGTCAGGTGTGAGTATAGATGTTCAGGTGTGAGTATAGATGGTCAGATGTGAGTATAGATGGTCAGCTGTGAGTATAGATGGTCAGGTGTGAATATAGATTGTTAGGAGTGAGAATAGAAGGTCAGGTGTGAGTATAGATGGTCCGGTGTGAGTATAGATGGTCAGCTGTGAGTATAGATTGTCAGGTGTGAGTATAGATGGTCAAGTGTGAGTATAGATGGTCAGGTGTGAATAATGATGGTCAGGAGTGAATATCGATGGTCAGGGGTGAATATAGATGGTCAGGTGTGAATATAGATGGTCAGGAGTGAATATAGATGGTCAGCTGTGAGTATAGATGGTCAGGTGTGACCATCAGGGGTGAGGGTAGACGGTGAGGTTTGAGTATAGATGGTCAGGTGTGAGTTGCAATGGTCAGGTGTGAGTATAGATGTTCAGGTGTGAGTATAGATGGTCAGATGTGAGTATAGATGGTCAGCTGTGAGTATAGATGGTCAGGTGTGAATATAGATGGTCAGGAGCGAGAATAGAAGGTCGGGTGTGAGTATAGATGGTCCGGTGTGAGTATAGATGTTCAGGGGTGAATATAGATGGTCAGGTGTGAGTATAGATGGTCAGGTGTGAATATAGATGGTCAGGTGTGAATATAGATGGTCAGGGGTGAGTATAAATGGTCAGGTGTGAATATAGATGGTCAGGTGTGAGTATAGATGGTCAGGTGTGAGTATAGATGGTCAGGTGTAAATATAGATGGTCAGGTGTGAGTATAGATGGTCAGGTGTGGATATAGATGGTCAAGTGTGAGTATAGATGGTCAAGTGTGATTAAGATGGTCAGGAGTGAGTATAGATGGTCAGGTGTGAGTATAGATGGTCAGGTGTGAGTATAGATGGTCAGGTGTGAGTATAGATGGTCAGGTGTGAGTATAGATGGTCACGTGTGAACGTAGATGTTCAGGTGCGAAGATAGACGGTCAGGTGTGAATATAGATGGTCAGGTTTGAGTATAGATGGTCAGGTGTGAGTATAGATGGTCAGGTGTGAATATAGATGGCCAGGTGAGAATATAGATGGTCACGTGTGAACGTAGATGTTCAGGTGCGAAGATAGACGGTCAGGTGTGAATATAGATGGTCAGGTTTGAGTATAGATGGTCAGGTGTGAATATAGAGGGTCAGGTGTGAATATAGATGGTCAGGTGTGAGTATAGATGGTCCGGTGTGAGCATAGATGGTCCGGTGTGAGTATAGAAGGTCAGGTGTGAGTTTAGATGGTCAGGTGTGAATATAGGTGGTCAGGTGTGAGTATAGATTGTCAGGTGTGAATATAGATGGTCAGGTGTGAGTATAGATGGTCCGGTGTGAGTATAGATGGTCAGGGGTGAATATAGATGGTCAGGAGTGAGTATAGATGGTCAGGTGTGAATATAGATAGTCAGGTGTGAGTATAGATGGTTAGGTGTGAATATAGATGGTCATGTGTGAAAGTTAATGTTCAGGTGTGAAGATAGACGGTCAGGTGTGAATATAGATGGTCAGGTTTTAGTATAGATGGTCAGTTGTGAATGTAGATGGTCAGGTGTGAATATAGATGGTCAGGTGTGAGTATAGATGGTCCGGTGTGAATATAGATGGTCAGGTGTGAGCATAGATGGTCTGGTGTGAGTATAGATGGTCAGGTGTGAATATAGATGGTCAGGTGTGAGTATAGATGGTCCGGTGTGAATATGGATGGTCAGGTGTGAGTATAGCTGGTCAGGTGTGAATATAGATGGTCAGGTGTGAATATAGATGGTCAGGTGTGAGTATAGATGGTCAGGTGTGAATATAGATGGTCAGGTGTGAATATAGATGGTCAGGTGTGAATATAGATGATCAGGTGTGAATATAGATGATCAGGTGTGAATATAGATCGTCAGGTGTGAGTACAGATGTTCAGGTGTGAGTATAGATGGTCAGATGTGAGTATAGATGGTCAGGAGTGAGAATAGAAGGTCAGGTATGAGTATAGATGGTCCGGTGTGAGTATAGATGGTCAGGTGTGAATATAGATGGTCAGGTGTGAGTTTAGATGGTCAGGTGTGAATATAGATGGTCAGGTGTGAGTATAGATTGTCAGGTGTGAATATAGATGGTCAGGTGTGAGTATAGATGGTCCAATGTGAGTATAGATGGTCAGGGGTGAATATAGATGGTCAGGTGTGACCATCAGGGGTGAGGGTAGACCGTGAGGTTTGAGTATAGATGGTCAGGTGTGAGTATAGATGGTCAGTTGTGAGTATAGATGGTCAGGTGTGAGTATAGATGGTCCGGTGTCACTATAGATTGTCAAGAGTGAGTATAGATGGTGAGCTGTGAATATAGATGGTCAGGTGTGAATATAGATGGTCAGTCGTGAGTATAGATGGTCAGGTGTGAATATAGATGGTCAGGTGTGAATATAGATGGTCAGGTGTGAGTATAGCTGGTCAGGTGTGAATATAGATGGTCAGTCGTGAGTATAGATGGTCAGGTGTGAATATAGATGGTCAGGTGTGAATATAGATGGTCAGGTGTGAGTATAGATGGTCAGGTGTGAATATAGATGGTCAGGTGTGAGTATAGATGGTCAAGTGTGAATAAGATGGTCAGGAGTGAGTATAGATGGTCGTGTGTGAGTTTAGATGGTCAGGTGTGAATATAGATGGTCAGGTGTGAATATAGATGGTCAGGTGTGAGTATAGATGGTCAGGTGTGAGTATAGATGGTCAGGTGTGAATATAGATGGTCAGGTTTGTGTATAGATGGTCAGGTGTGAGTATAGATGTTCAGCTGTAAATATAGATGGTCAGGTGTGAGTATAGATGGTCAGGTGTGAATATAGATGGTCAGGTGTGAGTATAGATGGTCAGGTGTGAGTATAGATGGTCAGGTGTGAATATAGATGGTCAGGTGTGAGTATAGATGGTCAGGTGTGAGTATAGATGATCAGGTGTGAAGATAGACGGTCAGGTGTGAATATAGATGGTCAGGTTTGAGTATAGATGGTCAGGTGTGAATGTAGATGGTCAGGTGTGAATATAGATGGTCAGGTGTGAGTATAGATGGTCCGGTGTGAGTATAGATGGTCAGGTGTGAGTATAGATGGTCAGGTGTGAATATAGATGGTCAGATGTGACGATAGATGGTCAGGTGTGAGTATAGATGGTCCGGTGTGAATATAGATGGTCAGGTGTGAGTATAGATGGTCAGGTGTGAGTATAGATGGTCAGGTGTGAGTATAGATGGTCAGGAGTGAGTATAGCTGGTCAGGTGTGAATACAGATGGTCAGGTTTGAGTATAGATGGTCAGGTGTGAGTATAGATGGTCAGGTGTGAGTATAGATGGTCAGGTGTGAATATAGATGGTCAGGTGTGAATATAGATGGTCAGGTGTGAGTATAGATGTTCAGGTGTGAGTATAGATGGTCAGATGTGAGTATAGATGGTCAGCAGTTAGTATAGATGGTCAGGTGTGAATATAGATTGTCAGGAGTGAGAATAGAAGGTCAGGTGTGAATATAGATGGTCAGGAGTGAGAATAGAAGGTCAGGTGTGAGTATAGATGGTCCGGTGTGAGTATAGAAGGTCAGGTGTGAGTTTAGATGGTCAGGTGTGAATATAGATGGTCAGGTGTGAGTATAGATTGTCAGGTGTGAATATAGATGGTCAGGAGTGAATATAGATGGTCAGGAGTGAATATAGATGGTCAGCTGTGAGTATAGATGGTCAGGTGTAACCATCAGGGGTGAGGGTAGACGGTGAGGTTTGAGTATAGATGGTCAGGTGTGAGTTGCAATGGTCAGGTGTGAGTATAAATGTTCAGGTGTGAGTATAGATGGTCAGATGTGAGTATAGATGGTCAGCTGTGAGTATAGATGGTCAGGTGTGAATATAGATGGTCAGGAGTGAGAATAGAAGGTCAGGTGTGAGTATAGAGGGTCAGGTGTGAGTATAGATGGTCAGGTGTGAATATAGATGGCCAGGTGAGAATATAGATGGTCACGTGTGAACGTAGATGTTCAGGTGCGAAGATAGACGGTCAGGTGTGAATATAGATGGTCAGGTTTGAGTATAGATGGTCAGGTGTGAATACAGATGGTCAGGTGTGAATATAGATGGTCAGGTGTGAGTATAGATGGTCCGGTGTGAGCATAGATGGTCCGGTGTGAGTATAGAAGGTCAGGTGTGAGTTTAGATGGTCAGGTGTGAATATAGGTGGTCAGGTGTGAGTATAGATTGTCAGGTGTGAATATAGATGGTCAGGTGTGAGTATAGATGGTCCGGTGTGAGTATAGATGGTCAGGGGTGAATATAGATGGTCAGGAGTGAGTATAGATGGTCAGGTGAAATATATAGATATTCAGGGGTGAGTATAGATGGTCAGGTGTGAATATAGATGGTCAGGTGTGAGTATAGATGGTCAGGTGTGAATATAGATGGTCATGTGTGAAAGTTAATGTTCAGGTGTGAAGATAGACGGTCAGGTGTGAATATAGATGGTCAGGTTTTAGTATAGATGGTCAGTTGTGAATGTAGATTGTCAGGTGTGAATATAGATGGTCAGGTGTGAGTATAGATGGTCCGGTGTGAATATAGATGGTCAGGTGTGAGCATAGATGGTCTGGTGTGAGTATAGATGGTCAGGTGTGAATATAGATGGTCAGGTGTGAGTATAGATGGTCCGGTGTGAATATAGATGGTCAGGTGTGAGTATAGCTGGTCAGGTGTGAATATAGATGGTCAGGTGTGAATATAGATGATCAGGTGTGAATATAGATGATCAGGTGTGAATATAGATGGTCAGGTGTGAGTATAGATGTTCAGGTGTGAGTATAGATGGTCAGATGTGAGTATAGATGGTCAGGAGTGAGAATAGAAGGTCAGGTGTGAGTATAGATGGTCCGGTGTGAGTATAGATGGTCAGGTGTGAATATAGATGGTCAGGTGTGAGTTTAGATGGTCAGGTGTGAATATAGATGGTCAGGTGTGAGTATAGATGGTCCAGTGTGAGTATAGATGGTCAGGGCTGAATATAGATGGTCAGGTGTGACCATCAGGGGTGAGGGTAGACCGTGAGGTTTGAGTATAGATGGTCAGGTGTGAGTATAGATGGTCAGTTGTGAGTATAGATGGTCAGGTGTGAGTATAGATGGTCCGGTGTCACTATAGATTGTCAAGAGTGAGTATAGATGGTGAGCTGTGAATATAGATGGTCAGGTGTGAATATAGATGGTCAGTCGTGAGTATAGATGGTCAGGTGTGAATATAGATGGTCAGGTGTGAATATAGATGGTCAGGTTTGTGTATAGATGGTCAGGTGTGAGTATAGATGGTCAGGTGTGAGTATAGATGGTCAGGTGTGAGTATAGATGGTCAGGTGTGAGTATAGATGGTCAGGTGTGAATATAGATGGTCAGGTTTGAGTATAGATGGTCAGGTGTGAATGTAGATGGTCAGGTGTGAATATAGATGGTCAGGTGTGAGTATAGATGGTCCGGTGTGAGTATAGATGGTCAGGTGTGAGTATAGATGGTCAGGTGTGAATATAGATGGTCAGACGTGACGATAGATGGTCAGGTGTGAGTATAGATGGTCCGGTGTGAATATAGATGGTCAGGTGTGAGTATAGCTGGTCAGGTGTGAATACAGATGGTCAGGTTTGAGTATAGATGGTCAGGTGTGAGTATAGATGGTCAGGTGTGAGTATAGATGGTCAGGTGTGAATATAGATGGTCAGGTGTGAATATAGATGGTCAGATGTGAGTATAGATGGTCAGGTGTGAATATAGATGGTCAGCTGTGAGTATAGATGGTCAGGTGTGAATATAGATTGTCAGGAGTGAGAATAGAAGGTCAGGTGTGAATATAGATGGTCAGGAGTGAGAATAGAAGGTCAGGTGTGAGTATAGATGGTCAGCTAGGAATATAAATGGTCAGGTGTGAGTATACATGGTCAGGTGAGAGTATAAACCGTGAAGTGTGAGTATAGATGGTCAGGAGTGCATATAGATGGTCAAGTGTGAGTATAGATGGTCAGGTGTGAATAATGATGGTCAGGAGTGAATATTGATGGTCAGGGGTGAATATAGATGGTCAGGTGTGAATATAGATGGTCAGGAGTGAATATAGATGGTCAGCTGTGAGTATAGATGGTCAGGTGTGACCATCAGGGGTGAGGGTAGACGGTGAGGTTTGAGTATAAATGGTCAGGTGTGAGTTGCAATGGTCAGGTGTGAGTATAGATGTTCAGGTGTGAGTATAGATGGTCAGGTGTGTATATAGATGGTCATGTGTGAATATAGATGGTCAGGAGTGAATATAGATGGTCAGCTGTGAGTATAGATGGTCAGGTGTGACCATCAGGGGTGAGGGTAGACGGTGAGGTTTGAGTATAAATGGTCAGGTGTGAGTTGCAATGGTCAGGTGTGAGTATAGATGGTCAGGTGTGAGTATAGATGTTCAGGTGTGAGTATAGATGGTCAGATGTGAGTATAGATGGTCAGCTGTGAGTATAGATGGTCCGGTGTGAGTATAGATGGTCAGGGGTGAATATAGATGGTCAGGTGTGAGTATAGATGGTCAGGTGTGAATATAGAAGGTCAGGTGTGAATATAGATGGTCAGGGGTGAGTATAGATGGTCAGGTGTAAATATAGATGGTCAGGTGTGAATATAGATGGTCAGGTGTGGGTATAGATGGTCAGGTGTGAATATAGAAGGTCAGGTGTGAATATAGATGGTCAGGGGTGAATATAGATGGTCAGGTGTGAATGTAGATGGTCAGGTGTGAGTATAGATGGTCAGGTGTGAGTATAGATGGTCAGGTGTGAGTATAGATGGTCAGGTGTGAGTATAGATGGTCAGGTGTGGATATAGATGGTCAGGTGTGAGTATAGATGGTCAAGTGTGAATAAGATGGTCAGGAGTGAGTATAGATGGTCAGGTGTGAGTATAGATGGTCAGGTGTGAGTATAGATCGTCAGGTGTGAATATAGATGGTCAGGTTTGAGTATAGATGGTCAGGTGTGAATATAGATGGTCAGGTGTGAATATAGATGGTCAGGTGCGAAGATAGACGGTCAGGTGTGAGTATAGATGGTCAAGTGTGAATAAGATGGTCAGGAGTGAGTATAGATGGTCAGGTGTGAGTATAGATGGTCAGGTGTGAGTATAGATCGTCAGGTGTGAATATAGATGGTCAGGTTTGAGTATAGATGGTCAGGTGTGAATATAGATGGTCAGGTGTGAACGTAGATGTTCAGGTGCGAAGATAGACGGTCAGGTGTGAATATAGATGGTCAGGTTTGAGTATAGATGGTCAGGTGTGAATATAGATGGTCAGGTGTGAATATAGATGGTCAGGTGTGAGTATAGATGGTCCGGTGTGAGTATAGATGGTCCGGTGTGAATATAGAAGGTCAGGTGTGAGTTTAGATGGTCAGGTGTGAATATAGGTGGTCAGGTGTGAGTATAGATTGTCAGGTGTGAATATAGATGGTCAGGTGTGAATATAGATGGTCAGGTGTGAGTACAGATGGTCAGGTGTGAATATAGATGGTCAGGGGTGAGTATAGATGGTCAGGTTTGAGTATAGATGGTCCGGTGTTAGTCTAGATGGTCAGGTGTGAATATAGATGGCCAGGTGTGAATATAGATGGTAAGGTGTGAGTATAGATGGTCAGGTGTGAGTATAGATGGTCAGGTGTGAGTATAGATGGTCAGGTGTGAATATAGATGGTGAGGTGTGAGTATAGATGGTCAGGTGAAAGATATAGATTTTCAGGGGTGAGTATAGATGGTCATGTGTGAATATAGATGGTCAGGTGTGAATATAGATGGTCAGGAGTGAGTATAGATGGTCAGGTGAAAGATATAGATATTCAGGGGTGAGTATAGATGGTCAGGTGTGAATATAGATGGTCAGGGGTGAGTATAGATGGTCAGGTGTGAGTATAGATGGTCAGGTGTGAATATAGACGGTCAGGTGTGAATATAGATGGTCAGGTGTGAGTATAGATGGTCAGGTGTGAGTATAGATGGTCAGGTGTGAATATAGATGGTCAGATGTGACGATAGATGGTCAGGTGTGAGTATAGATGGTCAGGGGTGAGTATAGATGGTCAGGTGAGAATATAGATGGTCAGGTTTGTATAAAGACGATCAGGGGTGAAGATAGACCGTGAGGTTTGAGTATAGATGGTCCGGTGTGTGTATAGATGGTCAGGTGTGAGTATAGATGGTCAGGTGTGAGTATAGATGGTCAGGTGTGAGTATAGATGGTCAGCTAGGAATATAAATGGTCAGGTGTGAGTATAGATGGTCAGGTGAGAGTATAAACCGTGAAGTGTGAGTATAGATGGTCAGGAGTGAATATAGATGGTCAAGTGTGAGTATAGATGGTCAGGTGTGAATAATGATGGTCAGGAGTGAATATCGATGATCAGGGGTGAGTATAGATGGTCAGGAGTGAATATAGATGGTCAGCTGTGAGTATAGATGGTCAGGTGTGACCATCAGGGGTGAGGGTAGACCGTGAGGTTTGAATATAGGTGGTCAGGTGTGAATATAGATGGTCAGGTGTGAGTTGCAATGGTCAGGTGTGAGTATAGATGGTCCGGTGTCACTATAGATTGTCAAGAGTGAGTATAGATGGTGCGCCGTGAATATAGATGGTCAGGTGTGAATATAGATGGTCAGGTGTGAGTACAGATGGTCAGGTGTGACTATAGATGGTGAGTTGTGAGTATAGATGGACAGGTGTGTGTTTCGATGGTCAGGTGTGAGTATAGATGGTCCGGTGTCACTATAGATTGTCAAGAGTGAGTATAGATAGTGCGCCGTGAATATAGATGGTCAGGTGTGAATATAGATGGTCAGTCGTGAGTATAGATGGTCAGGTGTGAGTATAGATGGTCAGGTTTGAGTATAGATGGTCCGGTGTTAGTATAGATGGTCAGGTGTGAATATAGATGGTCAGGTGTTAATATAGATGGCCAGGTGTGAATATAGATGGTCAGGTGTGAATATAGATGGTCAGGGGTAAATATAGATGGTCAGTCGTGAGTATAGATGGTCAGGTGTGAGTATAGATGGTCAGGTGTTAATATAGATGGTCCGGTGTTAGTATAGATGGTCAGGTGTGAATATAGATGGTCAGTCGTGAGTACAGATGGTCAGGTGTGAGTATAGATGGTCAGGTGTGAGTATAGATGGTCAGGTGTGTGTATAGATGGTCAGGTGTGAATATAGATGGTCAGGTGTGAATATAGATGGTCAGTCGTGAGTATAGATAGTCAGGTGTGAATATAGATGGTCAGGTGTGAATATAGATGGTCAGGTGTGAATATAGATGGTCAGGTGTGAGTATAGATGGTCAGGTGTGAATATAGATGGTCAGGTGTGAATATAGATGGTCAGTCGTGAGTATAGATGGTCAGGTGTGAGTATAGATGGTCAGGTGTGAGTATAGATGGTCAGGTGTGAATATAGATGGTCAGGGGTGAATATAGATGGTCAGGTGTGAATATAGATGGTCAGGTGTGAATATAGATGGTCAGGTGTGAATATAGATGGTCAGGTGTGAGTATAGATGGTCGGGTGTGAATATAGATGGTCAGGTGTGAGTATAGATGGTCAGGTGTGAGTATAGATGGTCAGGTAAAAGATATAGATATTCAGGGGTGAGTATAGATGGTCAGGTGTGAATATAGATGGTCAGGTGTGAGTATAGATGGTCAGTTGTGAGTTTAGATGGTCAGGTGTGAGTATAGATGGTCAGGTAAAAGATATAGATATTCAGGGGTGAGTATAGATGGTCAGGGGTGAATATAGATGGTCAGGTGTGAGTATAGATGGTCAGGTGTGAATATAGATGGTCAGGCGTGAGTATAGATGGTCAGGTGTGAGTACAGATGGTCAGGTGTCAGTATAGATGGTCACGTGTGAGTATAGATGGTCAGGTTTGAATATAGATGGTCAGGTGTGTGTTTCGATGGTCAGGTGTGAGTATAGATGGTTGGGCGTGAGTCTAGATGCTGAGGGGTGAGTATAGATGGTCAGGTGTGAATATAGATGGTCAGGTGTGTGTTTCGATGGTCAGGTGTGAGTATAGATGGTCAGGTGTGAGTATAGATGGTCAGGTGTGAGTATAGATGGTCAGGTGTGACTATAGATGGTCAGGTGTGAATATAGATGGTCAGTCGTGCGTATAGATGGTCAGGTGTGACTATAGATGGTCAGGTGTGAGTATAGATGGTCAGGTGTGAGTATAGATGGTCAGGTGTGAATATAGAAGGTCAGTCGTGAGTATAGATGGTCAGGTGTGAATATAGATGGTCAGGAGCGAGAATAGAAGGTCGGGTGTGAGTATAGATGGTCCGGTGTGAGTATAGATGTTCAGGGGTGAATATAGATGGTCAGGTGTGAGTATAGATGGTCAGGTGTGAATATAGATGGTCAGGTGTGAATATAGATGGTCAGGGGTGAGTATAAATGGTCAGGTGTGAATGTAGATGGTCAGGTGTGAGTATAGATGGTCAGGTGTGAGTATAGATGGTCAGGTGTGAGTATAGATGGTCAGGTGTGACCATCAGGGGTGAGGGTAGACCGTGAGGTTTGAATATAGGTGGTCAGGTGTGAATATAGATGGTCAGGTGTGAGTTGCAATGGTCAGGTGTGAGTATAGATGGTCCGGTGTCACTATAGATTGTCAAGAGTGAGTATAGATGGTGCGCCGTGAATATAGATGGTCAGGTGTGAATATAGATGGTCAGGTGTGAGTACAGATGGTCAGGTGTGACTATAGATGGTGAGTTGTGAGTATAGATGGACAGGTGTGTGTTTCGATGGTCAGGTGTGAGTATAGATGGTCCGGTGTCACTATAGATTGTCAAGAGTGAGTATAGATAGTGCGCCGTGAATATAGATGGTCAGGTGTGAATATAGATGGTCAGTCGTGAGTATAGATGGTCAGGTGTGAGTATAGATGGTCAGGTGTTAATATAGATGGTCCGGTGTTAGTATAGATGGTCAGGTGTGAATATAGATGGTCAGTCGTGAGTACAGATGGTCAGGTGTGAGTATAGATGGTCAGGTGTGAGTATAGATGGTCAGGTGTGAATATAGATGGTCAGTCGTGAGTACAGATGGTCAGGTGTGAGTATAGATGGTCAGGTGTGAGTATAGATGGTCAGGTGTGAATATAGATGGTCCGGTGTTAGTATAGATGGTCAGGTGTGAATATAGATGGTCAGGTGTTAATATAGATGGCCAGGTGTGAATATAGATGGTCAGGTGTGAATATAGATGGTCAGGGGTAAATATAGATGGTCAGTCGTGAGTATAGATGGTCAGGTGTGAGTATAGATGGTCAGGTGTTAATATAGATGGTCCGGTGTTAGTATAGATGGTCAGGTGTGAATATAGATGGTCAGTCGTGAGTACAGATGGTCAGGTGTGAGTATAGATGGTCAGGTGTGAGTATAGATGGTCAGGTGTGTGTATAGATGGTCAGGTGTGAATATAGATGGTCAGGTGTGAATATAGATGGTCAGTCGTGAGTATAGATAGTCAGGTGTGAATATAGATGGTCAGGTGTGAATATAGATGGTCAGGTGTGAATATAGATGGTCAGGTGTGAGTATAGATGGTCAGGTGTGAATATAGATGGTCAGGTGTGAATATAGATGGTCAGTCGTGAGTATAGATGGTCAGGTGTGAGTATAGATGGTCAGGTGTGAATATAGATGGTCAGGTGTGAATATAGATGGTCAGGTGTGAATATAGATGGTCAGGTGTGAATATAGATGGTCAGGTGTGAGTATAGATGGTCGGGTGTGAATATAGATGGTCAGGTGTGAGTATAGATGGTCAGGTGTGAGTATAGATGGTGCGGTGTGAGTATAGATGGTCAGTTGTGAGTTTAGATGGTCAGGTGTGAGTATAGATGGTCAGGTAAAAGATATAGATATTCAGGGGTGAGTATAGATGGTCAGGTGTGAATATAGATGGTCAGGTGTGAGTATAGATGGTCAGGTGTGAGTACAGATGGTCAGGTGTCAGTATAGATGGTCACGTGTGAGTATAGATGGTCAGGTTTGAATATAGATGGTCAGGTGTGTGTTTCGATGGTCAGGTGTGAGTATAGATGGTTGGGCGTGAGTCTAGATGCTGAGGGGTGAGTATAGATGGTCAGGTGTGAGTATAGATGGTCAGGTGTGAGTATAGATGGTCAGGTGTGAGTATAGATGGTCAGGTGTGACTATAGATGGTCAGGTGTGAATATAGATGGTCAGTCGTGCGTATAGATGGTCAGGTGTGACTATAGATGGTCAGGTGTGAGTATAGATGGTCAGGTGTGAGTATAGATGGTCAGGTGTGAATATAGAAGGTCAGTCGTGAGTATAGATGGTCAGGTGTGACTATAGATGGTCAGGTGTGAGTATAGATGGTCAGGTGTGAGTATAGATGGTCAGGTGTGAATATAGATGGTCAGGTGTGAATATAGATGGTCAGGTGTGAGTATAGATGGTCAGGGGTGAGTATAGATGGTCAGGTGTGAGTATAGATGGTCCGGTGTGAATATAGATGGTCAGGTGTGAATATAGATGGTCAGGTGTGAATATAGATGGTCAGGTGTGAGTATAGATGGTCAGGTGTGAGTATAGATGGTCAGGTGTGAGTATAGATGGTCAGGGGTGACTATAGATGGTCAGGGGTGACTATAGATGGTCAGGGTGAATATAGACGGTCAGGTGTGAATTATAGGTGGTCAGATGTGAGTTTAGATGGTCAGGGGTGAATATAGATGGTCTGGTGTGAATATAGATGGTAACGTATGAGTATAGATGGTCAGGTATGAATATAGATGGTCAGGTGTGAGTATAGATGGTCAGGTGTGAATATAGGTGACCAGAATTGCGATTTTCTGTCCTGTTTGTAACTCAAACTCCCGATGTATAAATACTGGCTTCTATTTGTGTTCCAGGAGCAGTCTGTCAGACCTTGTTTGGAACCCGTTTCTCCCACATGTCTTTCGTTAAAACTCAGTGGTTTGAAACAAAAACCCGCTGTATTTTGACTCACGAACAGTCTCAGAGGTAAATTTTATCAATATCCTCAGTTACTCACATTGCTTATCTATAAATTCTCTCCGACTGTCATTGTATCGAACCTGAGATCTATTTACAAATGGGAATGATCCCACATTGTTAGTGATGTCGCTGTCAGTCTCTTACTGGGGAATCTCACCCATACCAGGCTGTTGGTTTGGATAAAGTTTTAGCCCAGCCCGTCTCTCTATCGCAGACCAGACTCCCCATCAACTGAGGCCCGTGTCTGTCTGGTGGTTAATACAGAAAAAGGTCCTTTTCCCACCTGACACAGAATCGTTCCTTATTAGTTTCACCGTAGCCCAGTTTCCTGGTGTCGGCAGTTTGGGAGGGTTCCCTTTCTGCCAAGCTTATCCCATCACTGTTGATGTTGTTTGGTTAATGTTCACTCAGTCCCTCAAACTCTGCCTCTCTGTCTCCCACTCACTCTCCTCCTCCCGTTTGCCCATTACTATCCCAAGATGTGTAGGTTCGGGGGATTGGCCATGCTAAGTTGCCCCTAAGTGTCCCAAGGTGCGTAGTTTTGGTGGAATGGCCATGTTAAATTGCCCCTTAGTGTCCCAAATGTGCATGTTCGGTGGATTGGCCTTGCTAAAATCATCTTAATGATTTCTAAAATCGTTGGAAAGGTGTTAACCCCATATTCCCCTGGAAAGAGTGGCTCTCTGTTGTCCTTCAGGAGAAACTGGACCCGATCGCTTCCTCCATCCATCACGGTGTTGGTTCAGCTGTTCTTCTGTCCATCCGTCCTCCCAATCCTGAACTCTGTGGGTGGTGAAATCTCTGTCTGATCCCTAAAGACTTTCCTCAAACTCTCCCCCCTGTGCAGCCAGTTCTGAGTCTAACTGGAGAGGGATTCCCCGCCTGGATATTATCCCACTGGCCAATATCGTAGCCACGGTTTGAGATGGAAATGCATCGATCAGTAATCGCTAAACAGGAAGTTTTTCCCTTTTATTCCAGGGAACGATCCTGTGAAATCCATTTGTGAGCATTCCCGTGGACCCCCCTCAGCTGCTTTCACACCTTGGTCACCGAATGTTGCCCTGGGTCCACTTGTGTAGACTGAATGTTACCCCCCCCCCCCACCCTGTCTCCATCATCTCTCCCACCACCAACAATTCTCCCTGAAACTGACCAAATGTGTCCTCTGCAGTGTGGCCGACTCCATCTGGAATAAGGTCTGTTGTGTTGCCTCTGGAGCTATTATTTTCCCTTTCCTTCCCCGAACGCTGTCTTGTCTCTTTTTACCCCCACCCCCAGCACCCCCTATCTTCTCCAATTCTGTCCTTCCTCATCTGAGGCCTGTCCCAGTCCCTGTTTTACACCAATATTTCTTACCTCTTTGGCTGTTATCTGTGTCAGGGCCAACTCTTGTTTGAATAATTCTGTCAGTTTGGGGAGACCCACTGAGTCTCCTCTGCACCCCCAGGATATCCTTTTCTCAAGGCAGGACACCAAAACTGTCCACAGTAACTCCAGATGTGGCCTCCCCAGCACCTTATACATAACCTCGCTGCTTTTAAACTCCATCCCTCCAGCAACGAAGGACAAAATTCCAGTTTCCTTCTCCATCCCCTGCTGCAAACCAACTCCTTGAGATTCCTGCACAAGGACGCCCAGATCCCTCTGCACAGCTGGGATTTTTTCCCATTGAAAGAATAGTCCATCTTGCTGTTGTTCCTGACATTTCTTGAGATGACATGGAGTGAATCAAAGTGACTGAGGACTGATATCTGGGTTGCTGGGGCCCACTGGAGGAGGCCAGGAGGGTCATCGGCTCAGCACTCTGGCTGAAGGCTATTGTAGATTAGGTGGATTGGCCAGGCTAAATTCCCCTCAGTGTCCCAAGATGTGTACGAGCGGTGGATTGGCCATGATAAATGGCCCCTTAGTGTCCCAAAAATGTGTAGGTTTAGTAAGACTGGCCATGTTAAATTGTTCCTCAGTGTCCCAAAATGTGTGGGTTCAGTTAATTGGCCATGCTAAATTGCTCCTTCCTATTCCAAGGTGTGTAGATTAGGTGGATTGGCCATGCTAAATTGCCCCTTATTGTCCCAAATATGTAGGTTAGGTGTATTGGAAATGATAATTTGCCACTTAGTGTCACAAGATTTGTAGGTTAGGTGGATCCGCCAGACTAAATTGACCCTTAATGTCCCAAGATTAGGTTTATTGGCCATGCCAAATTCCCCATAGTGTGCTAAGATGTGCAGGTTGGGTGGATTGCCCATGATAAATTGCCCCTGAGTGTCCCAAGATGCGTACAAGAGGTGGATTGGCCATGATAAATTGCCCCTTAGTGTCCCAGGATGCGTACAAGAGGTGGATTGGCCATGATAAATTGCCCCTGAGTGTCCCAGGATGCGTACGAGAGGTGGATTGGCCAGGCTAAATTGCCCCTGAGTGTCCCAAGATGCGTACGAGAGGTGGATTGGCCATGATAAATTGCCCCTGAGTGTCCCAGGATGCGTACGAGAGGTGTATTGGCCATGCTAAATTGCCCCTTAGTGTCCCAAGATGCGTACAAGAGGTGGATTGGCCAGGCTAAATTGCCCCTTCGTGCCCCAAGATGTGGATGAGAATTGGACATGTTAAAATCCCTGACACGGCCTAAGATGTGTAAGTTGGGTGGATTGGTCATGCTAAATTGCTCCTTAGTGTCCCAAGCCGTGTATGAGAGATGGATTGGCTCTGCTAAATTCCCCTTAGTGTTCCAAGGTGTGTACGAGGTGTGAATGATCTTGTTAAATTGCCGCTTTGTCTCCCAAGCAGTGTACAAGATGTGGATTGACCGCGCTAAATTCACTTTACTGTTCCACAATGTGTACAAGAGGAGTATTTGCCTTGCTAAATTGTTCCTTAGTGTCCCAAGATGTGTACCAGAGCTGGATTGGCCATTCTTAGATGCTAAAAATGTGGATGAGACAATTGGACATGTTAAAATCCCATTTGTGTCCCAAGCTGTGGACAAGAGGTGGATTGGCCATGCTAAATTATCCCTTATTGCTAAATTCCCCTGAGTTTCTGAAGCTGTGTAGGTTAGGTGGATTGGCCATGCTAAATTATCCTTATTGCTAAATTCCCCTGAGTGTCTGAAGCTGTGTAGGTTAGGTGGATTGGCCATGGTAAATCGCACATTAGTGTCCCAAAGTGTGTACAAGAGGTGGATTAGTCATGCTAAATTTCCCATGGGTGTAAAAGGATGTGTAGGAGACGTGGATTGGCTAGGATAAGTGGCCCCTTAGTATCCCAAGATGTGCATATTAGGTCGATTGGCCATGCTAAATTGTCTCTTACTGTCCCAGACTATATACAAGAGGAGGATTGGCCATGCTAAATTACCTTATAGTGTACTGTTTAAAATCTCTGTTTAGTGTACGGCACTGTTTAAAATCTCTGTTTAGTGTAGGGTACTGTTTAAAATCTCTGTTTAGTGTAGGGTACTGTTTAAAATCTCTGTTTAGTGTAGGGCACTGTTTAAAATCTCTGTTTAGTGTAGGACACTGTTTAAAATCTCTGTTTAGTGTAGGGCACTGTTTAAAATCTCTGTTTAGTGTAGGGTACTGTTTAAAATCTCTGTTTAGTGTAGGGCACTGTTTAAAACCTTTGTTTAGTGTAGGGTACTGTTTAAAATCTCTGTTTAGTGTAGGGCACTGTTTAAAATCTCTGTTTATTGTAGGGCACTGTTTAAAATCTCTGTTTAGTGTAGGGCACTGTTTAAAATCTCTGTTTAGTGTAGGGTACTGTTTAAAATCTCTGTTTAGTGTAGGGCACTGTTTAAAATCTCTGTTTAGTGTAGGGCACTGTTTAAAATCTCTGTTTAGTGCAGGGTACTGTTTAAAATCTCTGTTTAGTGTAGGGCACTGTTTAAAATCTCTGTTTAGTGTAAGGCACAGTTTAAAATCTCTGTTTAGTGTAGGGTACTCTTTGAAATCTCTGTTTAGTGTAGGGCACTGTTTAAAATCTCTGTTTAGTGTAGGGCACTGTTTAAAATCTCTGTTTAGTGTAGGGTACTGTTTAAAATCTCTGTTTAGTGTAGGGCACTGTTTAAAATCTCTGTTTAGTGTCGGGCACAGTTTAAAATCTCTGTTTAGTGTAGGGCACTGTTTAAAATCTCTGTTTAGTGTAGGGTACTGTTTAAAATCTCTGTTTAGTGTAGGGCAATGTTTAAAATCTCTGTTTAGTGTAGGGTACTGTTTAAAATCTCTGTTTAGTGTAGGGTACTGTTTAAAACCTCTGTTTAGTGTAGGGTACTGTTTAAAATCTCTGGTTAGTGTAGGGCACTGTTTAAAATCTCTGTTTAGTGTTGGGTACTGTTTAAAATCTCTGTTTAGTGTAGGGTACTGTTTAAAATCTCTGTTTAGTGTAGGGCACTGTTTAAAATCTCTGTTTAGTGTAGGGTACTGTTTAAAATCTCTGTTTAGTGTAGGGTACTGTTTAAAACCTCTGTTTAGTGTAGGGTACTGTTTAAAATCTCTGGTTAGTGTAGGGCACTGTTTAAAATCTCTGTTTAGTGTAGGGCACTGTTTAAAATCTCTGTTTAGTGTAGGGCACTGTTTAAAATCTCTGTTTAGTGTAGGGTACTGTTTAAAACCTCTGTTTAGTGTAGGGTACTGTTTAAAATCTCTGGTTAGTGTAGGGCACTGTTTAAAATCTCTGTTTAGTGTAGGGCACTGTTTAAAATCTCTGTTTAGTGTAGGGCACTGTTTAAAATCTCTGTTTAGTGTAGGGTACTGTTTAAAATCTCTGTTTAGTGCAGGGCACTGTTTAAAATCTCTGTTTAGTGTAGGGTACTGTTTAAAATCTCTGTTTAGTGTAGGGTACTGTTTAAAATCTCTGTTTAGTGTAGGGCACTGTTTAAAATCTCTGTTTAGTGTAGGGCACTGTTTAAAATCTCTGTTTAGTGTAGGGCACTGTTTAAAATCTCTGTTTAGTGTAGGGCACTGTTTAAAATCTCTGTTTAGTGTAGGGTACTGTTTAAAATCTCTGTTTAGTGTAGGGCACTGTTTAAAATCTCTGTTTAGTGTAGGGCACTGTTTAAAATCTCTGTTTAGTGTAGGGCACTGTTTAAAATCTCTGTTTAGTGTCGGGCATTGTTTAAAATCTCTGTTTAGTGTAGGGCACTGTTTAAAATCTCTGTTTAGTGTAGGGCACGGTTTAAAATCTCTGTTTAGTGTAGGGCACTGTTTAAAATCTCTGTTTAGTGTAGGGCACTGTTTAAAATCTCTGTTTAGTGTAGGGCACTGTTTAAAATCTCTGTTTAGTGTAGGGTACTGTTTAAAATCTCTGTTTAGTGTAGGGCACTGTTTAAAATCTCTGTTTAGTGTAGGGTACTGTTTAAAATCTCTGTTTAGTGTAGGGTACTGTTTAAAATCTCTGTTTAGTGCAGGGCACTGTTTAAAATCTCTGTTTAGTGTAGGGTACTGTTTAAAATCTCTGTTTAGTGTAGGGTACTGTTTAAAATCTCTGTTTAGTGTAGGGTACTGTTTAAAATCTCTGTTTAGTGTAGGGCACTGTTTAAAATCACTGTTTAGTGTAGGACACTGTTTAAAATCTCTGTTTAGTGTAGGGTACTGTTTAAAATCTCTGTTTAGTGTAGGGCACTGTTTAAAATCTCTGTTTAGTGTAGGGCACTGTTTAAAATCTCTGTTTAGTGTCGGGCATTGTTTAAAATCTCTGTTTAGTGTAGGGCACTGTTTAAAATCTCTGTTTAGTGTAGGGTACTGTTTAAAATCTCTGTTTAGTGTAGGGCACTGTTTAAAATCTCTGTTTAGTGTAGGGTACTATTTAAAATCTCTGTTTAGTCTAGGGCACTGTTTAAAATCTCTGTTTAGTGTAGGGTACTGTTTAAAATCTCTGTTTAGTGTAGGACACTGTTTAAAATCTCTGTTTAGTGTAGGGCACTGTTTCAAATCTCTGTTTAGTGTTGGGTACTGTTTAAAATCTCTGTTTAGTGTAGGGCACTGTTTAAAATCTCTGTTTAGTGTAGGGCACTGTTTAAAATCTCTGTTTAGTGTAGGGGACTGTTTAAAATCTCTGTTTAGTGTAGGGCACTGTTTAAAATCTCTGTTTAGTGTAGGGTACTGTTTAAAATCTCTGTTTAGTGTAGGGCACTGTTTAAAATCTCTGTTTAGTGTAGGGCACTGTATAAAATCTCTGTTTAGTGTAGGGCACTGTTTAAAATCTCTGTTTAGTGTAGGGTACTGTTTAAAATCTCTGTTTAGTGTAGGGTACTGTTTAAAATCTCTGTTTAGTGTAGGGCACTGTTTAAAATCTCTGTTTAGTGTAGGGCACTGTATAAAATCTCTGTTTAGTGTAGGGTACTGTTTAAAATCTCTGTTTAGTGTAGGGTACTGTTTAAAATCTCTGTTTAGTGTAAGGCACTGTTTAAAAATCTCTGTTTCGTGTAAAGCACTGTTTAAAATCTCTGTGTAGTGTAGGGTACTGTTTAAAATCTCTGTTTAGTGTAGGGCACTGTTTACTACCTCTGTTTAGTGTAGGGCACTGTTTAAAATCTCTGTTTAGTGTAGGGCACTGTTTAAAATCTCTGTTTAGTTTAGGGCACTGTTTAAAATCTCTGTTTAGTGTAGGGCACTGTTTAAAATCTCTGTTTAGTGTAGGGCACTGTTTAATACCTCTGTTTAGTGTAGGGCACTGTTTAAAATCTCTGTTTAGTGTAGGGCACTGTTTAAAATCTCTGTTTAGTGTAGGGCACTGTTTAAAATCTCTGTTTAGTGGAGGGCACTGTTTAAAATCTCTGTTTAGTGTAGGGCACTGTTTAAAATCTCTGTTTAGTGTAGGACACTGTTTAAAATCTCTGTTTAGTGTAGGGCACTGTTTAAAGTCTCTGTTTAGTGTAGGGCACTGTTTAAACTCTCTGTTTAGTGTAGGGCACTGTTTAAAATCTCTGTTTAGTGTAGGTTACTGTTTAAAATCTCTGTTTAGTGTCGGGCACTGTTTAAAATCTCTGTTTAGTGTAGGGCACTGTTTAAACTCTCTGTTTAGTGTAGGGCACTGTTTAAAATCTCTGTTTAGTGTAGGACACTGTTTAAAATCGCTCTTTACTGTAGGGTACTGTTTAAAATCTCTGTTTAGTGTAGGGCACTGTTTAAAATCTCTGTTTAGTGTAGGGTACTGTTTAAAATCTCTGTTTAGTGTAGGACACTGTTTAAAATCTCTGTTTAGTGTCGGGCACTGTTTAAAATCTCTGTTTAGTGTAGGACACTGTTTAAAATCTCTGATTAGTGTAGGGCACTGTTTAAAATCTCTGTTTAGTGTAGGGCACTGTTTAAAATCTCTGTTTAGTGTAGGGCACTGTTTAAAATCTCTGTTTAGTGTAGGGCACTGTTTAAAATCTCTGTTCAGTGTAGGGCACTGTTTAAAATCTCTGTTTAGTGTAGGGTACTGTTTAAAATCTCTGTTTAGTGTAGGGTACTGTTTAAAATCTCTGTTTAGTGTAGGGCACTGTTTAAAATCTCTGTTTAGTGTAGGGTACTGTTTAAAATCTCTGTTTAGTGTAGGGCACTGTATAAAATCTCTGTTTAGTGTAGGGTACTGTTTAAAATCTCTGTTTAGTGTAGGGTACTGTTTAAAATCTCTGTTTAGTGTAGGGCAACGTTTAAAATCTCTGTTTAGTGTAGGGTACAGTTTAAAATCTCTGTTTAGTGTTGGACACTGTTTAAAATCTCTGTTTAGTGTAGGGCACTGTTTAAAATCTCTGTTTAGTGTAGGGCACTGTTTAAAATCTCTGTTTAGTGTAGGGTACTGTTTAAAATCTCTGTTTAGTGTAGGGCACTGTTTAAAATCTCTGTTTAGTGTAGGGCACTGTTTAAAATCTCTGTTTAGTGTAGGGTACTGTTTAAAATCTCTGTTTAGTGTAGGGCACTGTTTAAAATCTCCGTTTAGTGGAGGGCACTGTTTAAAATCTCTGATTAGTGTAGGGCACTGTTTAAAATCTCCGTTTAGTGTAGGGCACTGTTTAAAATCTCTGTTTCGTGTAGGGCACTGTTTAAAATCTCTGTTTAGTGTAGGGCACTGTTTAAAATCTCTGTTTAGTGTAGGGTACTGTTTAAAATCTCCGTTTAGTGTAGGGCACTGTTTAAAATCTCTGTTTCGTGTAGGGCACTGTTTAAAATCTCTGTTTAGTGTAGGGCACTGTTTAAAATCTCCGTTTAGTGTAGGGCACTGTTTAAAATCTCTGTTTAGTGTAGGGCACTGTTTAAAATCTCTGTTTAGTGTAGGGCACTGTTTAAAATCTCTGTTTAGTGTAGGGCACTGTTTAAAATCTCTGTTTAGTGTAGGGCACTGTTTAAAATCTCTGTTTATTGTAGGGCACTGTTTAAAATCTCTGTTTAGTGTAGGGCACTGTTTAAAATCTCTGTTTAGTGTCGGGCACTGTTTAAAATCTCTGTTTATTGTAGGGCACTGTTTAAAATCTCTGTTTAGTGTAGGGCACTGTTTAAAATCTCTGTTTAGTGTAGGGTACAGTTTAAAATCTCTGTTTAGTGTAGGGTACTGTTTAAAATCTCTGTTTAGTGTAGGGCACTGTTTAAAATCTCTGTTTAGTGTAGGGTACTGTTTCAAATCTCTGTTTAGTGTAGGGCCCTGTTTAAAATCTCTGTTTAGTGTAGGGCACTGTTTAAAATCTCTGTTTAGTGTAGGGCACTGTTTAAAATCTCTGTTTAGTGTAGGGCACTGTTTAAAATCTCTGTTTAGTGTAGGGCACTGTTTAAAATCTCTGTTTAGTGTAGGGTACTGTTTAAAATCTCTGTTTAGTGTAGGGCACTGTTTAAAATCTCTGTTTAGTGTAGGATACTGTTTAAAATCTCTGTTTAATGTAGGGCACTGTTTAAAATCTCTGTTTAGTGTAGGGTACTGTTTAAAATCTCTGTTTAGTGTAGGGTACTGTTTCAAATCTCTGTTTAGTGTAGGGCACTGTTTAAAATCTCTGTTTAGTGTAGGGTACTGTTTAAAATCTCTGTTTAGTCTAGGGTACTGTTTAAAATCTGTTTAGTGTAGGGCCCTGTTTAAAATCTCTGTTTAGTGTAGTGTCCTGTTTAAAATCTGTGTTTAGTGTAGGGCACTGTTTAAAATCTCTGTTTAGTGCAGGGCACTGTTTAAAATCTCTGTTTCGTGTAGGGCACTGTTTAAAATCTCTGTTTAGTGTAGGGCACTGTTTAAAATCTCTGTTTAGTGTCGGGCACTGTTTAAAATCTCTGTTTAGTGTAGGGTACTGTTTCAAATCTCTGTTTAGTGTAGGGCACTGTTTAAAATCTCTGTTTAGTGTAGGGCACTCTTTAAAATCTCTGTTTAGTGTAGGGCACTGTTTAAAATCTCTGTTTAGTGTAGGGCACTGTTTAAAATCTCTGTTTAGTGTAGGGTACTGTTTAAAATCTCTGTTTAGTGTAGGACACTGTTTAAAATCTCCGTTTAGTGTAGGGCACTGTTTAAAATCTCTGTTTAGTGTAGGGCACTGTTTAAAATCTCTGTTTAGTGTAGGGTACTGTTTAAAATCTCTGTTTAGTGTAGGGTACTGTTTAAAATCTCTGTTTAGTGTAGGGTACTGTTTAAAATCTCTGTTTAGTGTAGGGCACTGTTTAAAATCTTTGTTTAGTGTAGGGTACTGTTTAAAATCTCTGTTTAGTGTAGGGCACTGTTTAAAATCTCTGTTTAGTGTAGGGTACTGTTTAAAATCTCTGTTTAGTGTAGGGCACTGTTTAAAATCTCTGTTTAGTGTAGGGCACTGTTTAAAATCTCTGTTTAGTGTAAGGGTTAGGGTTTGCGTTAGGGTTAGGTTTAGCGTTAGGGTTAGACTTAGGGTTAGTTTATGGTTTGCATTCGAGTTCGTGTTTGGTCCAGGGCTCGGGTTAGAGTTAGGGATCGGGTTAGGGTTAGGGTTAGAGTTCGGGTTAGGGTTAGAGTTAGAGTTAGGGTTAGGGTTAGAGTTAGAGTTAGAATTAGAGTTAGGGTTAGGCTTAGAATTAGGGTTAGGGTTAGGGTTAGAATTAGAGTTAGGGTTAGGGTTAGAATTAGAGTTAGGGTTAGGGTTAGGGTTAGAGTTAGAGTTAGGGTTAGGGTTAGAATTAGAGTTAGGGTTTGGGTTAGAATTAGAGTTAGGGTTAGGGTTAGAATTAGAGTTAGGGTTAGGGTTAGAATTAGAGTTAGGGTTAGGGTTAGGGTTAGAATTAGAGTTAGGGTTAGGGTTAGAATTAGAGTTAGGGTTAGAATTAGAGTTAGGGTTAGGGTTAGAATTAGAGTTAGGGTTAGGGTTAGAATTAGAGTTAGGGTTAGGGTTAGAATTAGAGTTAGGGTTAGGGTTAGAATTAGAGTTAGGGTTAGGGTTAGAATTAGAGTTAGGGTTAGGGTTAGAATTAGAGTTAGGGTTAGGGTTAGAATTAGAGTTAGGGTTAGGGTTAGAATTAGAGTTAGGGTTAGGGTTAGAATTAGAGTTAGGGTTAGGGTTAGAATTAGAGTTAGGGTTAGGGTTAGAATTAGAGTTAGGGTTCATCTTCGTGTTAGGATTTGGGTTTGGGTTTGAGTTAGGGTTCAGGTTTAGATTAGGGTTAGAGTTCAGGTTAGGTTTAGGGTTAGTTAGTGTTAGATTTAGTATTAGGGTTCGGGTGGGGCGAGTGCTTGGGTTGGTGTTAGGGTTGGAATTAGGGTCAGGATTAGGGTTAAGGTTAGAGTTAGGGTTAGTTTTAGGGTTTGGGTTTGGTTTTGGGTTAGGTGTTTGGATTATGGTTAGGGTTAGGGTTAGGATTAGAGATAGGGTTAGGGTTAGGGTTAGGGTTAGGGTTAGGGTTAGGGTTAGGGTTAGGGTTAGGGTTAGGGTTAGAATTAGAGATAGGGTGAGTGTTAGCGTTAGGGTTAGGTTTAGGGTTACGTGTTTGGATTATGGTTAGGGTTCGTGTTAAGATTAGAGTTTGGGTTTGGGTTACGTTTAGGAGTAGGGTCAGAGTTCAGGGTTGGGGGACTGTACTTGGGGTCAGGGTTCTGGGTTGGGGAACTGTACTTGGGGTCAGGGTCCGTGGTTCAGTGTTGTGGGACTGTACTTGGGGTCAGTGTGTAGGTTTGGGAGACTGTAATTGGGGTCTGGGTTCAGGGGTGGAGGACTGTACTTGGGGTCAGAGTTTATGGTTGGGGTCTGTACTTGGGGTCAGGGGTCATGGTTCAGGGTTGGGGGACTGTACTTGGGGTCAGGGTTCAGGGTTGGGGGACTATACTTGGGGTCAGGGGTCAGGGTTCAGGGTTGGGGGATTGTACTTGGGATCAGGTTTCAGGGTAGGGGGACTGTACTTGGGATCAGGTTTCGGGGTTCAGGGTTGGGGGACTGTACTTGGGCTCAGGGGTCAGGGATCAGGGTTGAGGACTGTGTTTCGGGTCAGGGTTCAGGGTTCAGGGTTGGGGGACGGTACTTGTGGTCAGGGTTCAGGATTGGGGTCTCTACTTGGGGTCAGGGTTCAGGATTGGGGGACTGTACTTGGGTTTAGGGGTCAGGGTTCAGGGTTGCGGGTCTGTTCTTGAGGTCAAAGTTCAGGGTTCAGGGTTGGGGGACTGTACTTGGGGTCAGGTTTAGGGATTCAGGGTTGGGGGACTGTACTTGGGGTCAGGGTTCAGGGTTCAGGGTTGGGTGACTGTCCTTGGGGTCAGGGTGCAGGTTTGGGGGACTGTACTTGGGGTCAGGGTTCGGGGTTCAGTGTTGGGGGACTGTATTTGGGGTCAGTGTTTGGAGTTCAGGTTTTGGGGTCTGCACTTGGGTCCAGGGGTCAGGGTTCAGGGTTGGGTGACTGTACTTGGGGTCAGGGTTCAGTTGTTCAGGATTGTGGGACTGTACTTGGGGTCAGGGTTCAGTGTTCAGAGTTGGGGGACTGTACTTGGGGTCAGGGTTCAGGGTTCAGTGTTGGGGGACTGTACTTGGGGTCAGGGTTCAGGGTTGGGGGACTGTACTTGGGGTCAGGGTTCAGGGTTCAGGGTTGGGGGACTGTACTTGGGATCTGGGTTCGGGGTTCAGGGTTGGGATACTGTACTCGGGGTCAGGGTTCAGTGTTCGGTGACTGTACTTGGGTGAGGGTTCAGTTGTTCAGGATTGGGGGACTGTACTTGGGGTCAGGGTTCAGTGTTCAGAGTTGGGGGACTGTACTTGGGGTCAGGGTTCACGGTTCAGTGTTGGGGGACTGTACTTGGGGTCAGGGTTCAGGGTTGGGGGACTGTACTTGGGATCAGGGTTCAGGATTGGGGGACTGTACTTGGGGTCAGAGTTCAGGGTTCTGGGTTGGGGGATTGTACTTGGGATCAGGGTACAGGTTTGCGAAACTGTACCTGGGGTCTGGGTTCAGTGTTCTGGTTTGGGGGAATGTAGTTGGGTTCAGGGGTGAGGGACTGTACTTGGGGTCAGGGTTCAGGTTTGGGGGACTGTACTTGGGGTCAGGGTTCGGGGTTCAGGGTTGGGGGACTGTAATTGGGGTCAGGGGTCAGAGTTCAGGATTGTGGGACTGTACCTAAGGTCAGAGTTCATGGTTCAGTGTTGGGGGACTGTACTTGGGGTCAGAATTCAGGGTTGGGGGACTGTACTTGGGGTCTGGGTCAGGGTTCATTGTTGAGGACTGTACTTGGAGTCAGAGTTCAGGGTGGGGTTCTGTACTTGGGGTCAGGGTTCTGGGTTGGGTGTCTATAATTGGGGTCAGGGTTCGGGGATTAGTGTTGGGGGACTGTACTTTGGGTCAGGGTTCAGGGTTGGGGGACTGTACTTGGGGTCATGGGTCAGTGTTCAGGGTTGGATGACTGCACTTGGGTTCAGAGTTCAGGGTTCAGGTTTGGGGGACTGTACTTGGGTTCAAGGGTCAGGGTTCAGGGTTGGGCAACTGTACTTGGGATCAGAGTTCAGGGTTCAGTGTTGGGGGACTGCACTTGGTGTCAGGGTTCAGGGTTGGGGGACTGTACTCGGGGTCAGGGTTCAGTGTTCGGGGACTGTACTTGGGGTGAGGGTTCAGTGTTCAGGATTTGGGGACTGTACTTGGGGGTCAGGGTTCAGGGTTGGGGGATTGTACTTGGGGTCAGAGTTCAGGGTTCATGTTGGGGAACTGTACTTGGGGTTAGGGTTCGGGGTTCAGGTTTGGGGGACTGTACTTGGGTTCAGGGGTCAGGGTTCATTGTTGGAAGACTGTACTTGGGGTCAGAGTTCAGGGTTGGGGTTCTGTACTTGGGGTCAGGGGTCAGGGTTCTGGGTTAGGGACTGTACTTGGGGTTAGAATTCGGCGTTCCGTGTTGGGGAACTGTATTTGGGGTCAGGGTGCAGGTTTGCGAGACTGTACTTGGGGTCTGGGTTCAGGGTTCTGGTTTGGGGGACTGTAGTTGGGGTCAGGGGTGAGGGACTGTACTTGGGGTCAGGGTTCAGTGTTGGGGGACTGTACTTGGGGTCAGGGTTAGGGGTTCAGGGTTGGGCGACTGTAATTGGGGTTAGGGGTCAGGGTTCAGGAGTGTGGGACTGTACATAAGGTCAGAGTTCATGGTTCAGTGTTGGGGGACTGTAATTGGGGTCAGAGTTCAGGGCTGGTGGACTGTACTTGGGGTCAGGGGTCAGGGTTCAGGGTTGGGGGACTGTACTTGGGGTCAGGGTCCGGAGTTCAGTGTTGGGGGACTGTACTTGGAGTCAGGGTTCTGGGTTGGGGGACTGTACTTGGGGTCAGGGGTCAGTGTTCTTGGTTGGAGAACTGTACTTGGGGTCAGGGGTCAGGGTTGGGAGACGTTACTTGGGGTCAGGGGTCAGGGTTCTGGTTTGGGGGACTGTACTTGGGGTCAGGGGTCAGGGTTCTGGTTTGGGGGACTGTACTTGGGTTCAGCGTTGGAGGACTGTATTTGAAGTCAGAGGTTAGGGTTGGGGGTCTATACTTGGGGTCAGGGTTGAGAGTTCTGGGTTGGGTGTCTATAATTGGGGTCAGGGTTCGGGGATTAATGTTGGGGGACTGTACTTTGGGTCAGGGGTCAGGGTTGGGGGACTGTACTTGGGATCTGGGTTCGGGGTTCAGGGTTGGGGGACTGTACTTGGGATCTGGGTTCGGGGTTCAGGGTTGGGATACTGTACTCGGGGTCAGGGTTCAGTGTTCGGTGACTGTACTTGGGGTGAGGGTTCAGTTGTTCAGGATTGGGGGACTGTACTTGGGGGTCAGGGTTCAGGGTTGGAAAACTGTACTTGGGGTCAGGGTTGGGGGACTATACTTGGGGTCAGGGTTCAGGGTTGGGGGATTGTACTTGGGGTCAGAGTTCAGGGTTCATGTTGGGGAACTGCACTTGGGGTCAGGGTTCGGGGTTCAGGTTTGGGGGACTGTACTTGGGGTCAGGGGTGAGGGACTGTACTTGGGGTCAGGGTTGGGGGACTGTACTTGGGGTCAGGGTTCGGGTTTTAGTGTAGGGGGGACTGTAATTGGGGTCAGGGGTCAGGGTTCAGGATTGTGGTACTGTAGTTAAGGTCAGAGTTCATGGTTCAGTGTTGTGGGACTGTAATTGGGGTCAGAGTTCAGGGTTGGGGGACTGCACTTGGGGTCAGGAGTCAGGGTTCAGTGTTGGGGGACTGTACTTGGGGTCAGGGTCCGGAGTTCAGTGTTGGGGGACTGTACTTGGGATCAGGGGTCTGGGTTGGGGGACTGTACTTGGGGTCAGGGGTCAGGGTTGGGAGACTGTACTTGGGGTCAGTGTGCAGGTTTGGGAGACTGTAATTGGGGTCTGGGCTCGGGGTTCAGGGTTGGGGGACTGTATTTGGGGTCAGGCTTCATGGTTGGGAGACTGTACTTGGGGTCAGGGGTCAGGGTTCTGGTTTGGGGGACTGTACTTGGGGTCAGGGTTCGGCGTTCAGTGTTTGGGGACTGTACTTGTGGTCAGGGGTCAGGGTTCAGGGTTGGGGGATTGTACTTGGAGTCAGAGTTCAGGGTTCATGTTGGGAGACTGTACTTGGGGTCAGGGTTCGGGGTTCACGTTTTGGGGACTGTACTTGGGTTAAGGGGTCAGGGTTCATTGTTGGAAGACTGTACTTGGGGTCAGGGTTCAGGGTTGGGGGACTGTACTTGGGGTCAGGGTTCGGGGTTCAGGGTTGGACAACTGTAATTGGGGTCAGGGGTCAGGGTTCAGGATTGTGGGACTGTACATAAAGTCAGAGTTCATGATTCAGTGTTGAGGGACTGTACTTGGGGTCAAAGTTTAGGGTTGGGGGACTGTACTTGGGGTCAGGGGTCAGTGTTCTGGGTTGGGGTACTGTATTTGGGGTCAGGGTCCTTGGTTCAGTGTTGTGGGACTGTACTTGGGGTCAGGGGTCAGGGTTCAGTGTTGTGGGACTGTACTTGGGGTCAGTGTGCAGGTTCGGGAGACTGTAATTGGGGTGTGGGTTCGGAGTTCAGGTGTGGGGGAGTGTACTTGGGGTCAGGGTTCAGATTTGGGAGACTGTACTTGCGGTCAGGGTTCGGGGTTCAGTGTTTGAGGACTGTACGTGTGGTCAGGGGTCAGGGTTCAGGGTTGCGTGATTGTACTTGGAGTCAGAGTTCAGGGTTCATGTTGGGGGACTGTACTTGGGGTCAGGGTTCCGGGTTCAGGTTTTGGGGAGTGTACTTGGGTTCAGCGTTGGACGACTGTATTTGAGGTCAGAGTTTAGGTTTGGGGGTCTGTACTTGGGGTCAGGGTTCAGGGTTCTGGGTTGGGGGACTGTACTTTGGGTCAGGGGTCAGGGTTCAGGGTTGGGGGACTGTACTTGGGGTCAGGGGTCAGTGTTCAGGGTTGGATGACTGCACTTGGGTTCAGAGTTCAGGGTTCAGGTTTGGGGGACTGTACGTGGGTTCAGGGGTCAGGGTTTAGGGTTGGGCAACTGTACTTGGGATCAGAGTTCAGGGT
The DNA here is from genome assembly GCA_037974335.1 of Prionace glauca. NCBI lineage: Eukaryota > Metazoa > Chordata > Chondrichthyes > Carcharhiniformes > Carcharhinidae > Prionace > Prionace glauca. The sequence continues at coordinate 77,684 of JBBMRE010000116.1, read as the reverse complement.
TCAGTGTTGGGGGATTGCACTTGGGATCAGGGGTTAGGGTTCTGTGTTAGGGGACTGTATTTGGGGTCATGGTTCAGTATTGTGGGACTGTACATAAGGTCAGAGTTCATGGTTCAGTGTTGGGGGACTGTATTTGGGGTCAGGCTTCAGGGTTGGGGGACTGTACTTGGGGTCAGGGTTCAAGGTTGGGGGACTGTACCTGGGGTCAGGGGTCAGTGTTCTGGGTTGGGGAACTCTATTTGGGGTCAGGGACCGGGGTTCAGTGTTGTGGGACTGTACTTGGGGTCAGTGAGCAGGTTCGGGAGACTGTAATTGTGATCTGGGTTCGGGGTTCAGGTGTGGGGGAGTGTACTTGGGGTCAGGGTTCAGGGTTCTGGGTTGGGGGTCTATACTTGGCGTCAGGGTTCGGGGATTAGTGTTGGGGGACTGTACTTTGGGTCAGAGCTCTGGGTTCAGGGCTGGGGGACTGTACTTGGGTTCAGGGGTCAGGGTTCAGGGTTGGGCAACTGTACTTGGGATCAGAGTTCAGGGTTCAGTGTTGGGGGACTGTACTTGGGGTCAGGGTTCAGGGTTAGGAAACTGTACTTGGGGTCAGGGGTCAGGGTTCTGGTTTGAGGGACTGTACTTGGGGTCAGGGTTCGGCGTTCAGTGTTTGGGGACTGTACGTGTGGTCAGGGGTCAGGGTTCAGGGTTGGGGGACTGTACTTGGGTTCGGGGTTCAGGATTGGGGGACTGTACTTGGGTTCAGGGGTCAGGGTTCATTGTTGGAGGACTGTACTTGAGGTCAGAGTTCAGGGTGGGGTTCTGTACTTGGGGTCAGGGGTCAGGGTTCTGCTTTGGGGGACTGTAGTTGGGGTCAGGGGTGAAGGACTGTACTTGGGGTCAGGGTTCAGGGTTGGGGGACTGTACTTGGGGTCTGGGTTCAGGATTGTGGGACTGTACATAAGGTCAGACTTCATGGTTCAGTGTTGGGGGACTGTAGTTGGGGTCAGAGTTCAGGGTTGGTGGACTGTACGTGGGGTCAGGGTTCAGGGTTGGGGGACTGTACTGGGGTCAGGGTCCGGGGTTCAGTGTTGTGGGACTGTACTTGGGGTCAGTGTGCAGGTTTGGGAGACTGTAATTGGGGTCTGGGTTCGGGGTTCAGGTTTGCGGGACTGTACGTGGGGTCAGGGTTCAGGGTTGGGGGACTGTATTTGGGGTCAGGGGTCAGGGTTCATGGTTGGGAGACTTTACTTGGTGTCAGGGGTCAGGATTCTGGTTTGGGGGACTGTACTTGGGGTCAGGGTTCAGGGTTCTGGGTTGGGGGACTGTACTTGGGGTCAGGGTTCAGGGATTAGTGTTGGGGGACTGTACTTTGGGTCAGAGCTCTGGGTTCTGGGTTGGGGGACTGTACTTGGGGTCAGGGGTCAGTGTTCAGGGTTGGATGACTGCCCTTGGGATCAGAGTTCAGGGTTCAGTGTTGGGGGACTGTACTTGGGGTCAGAGTTCAGGGTTCAGGGTTGGGGGATGGTACTTGGGTTCAGGGGTCAGGGTTCATTGTTGAGGACTGTACTTGTGGTCAGAGTTCAGGGTGGGGTTCTGTACTTGGGGTCAGGGGTCAGGGTGCAAGTTTGCGAGACTGTACTTGGGGTCTGCGTTCAGGGTTCTGGTTTGGGGGACTTTAGTTGGGGTCATGGTTCAGATTTGTGGGACTGTACATAAGGTCAGAGTTCATGGTTCAGTGTTGGGGGACTTGGGGTCAGAGTTCACGGTTGGGGGACTGTACTTGGGGTCAGGGGTCAGGGTTCAGGGTTGGGGGACTGTACTTGGGGTCAGGGTCCGGAGTTCAGTGTTGGGAGACTGTACTTGGGGTCAGGGGTCAGGGTTCAGGTTTGGGGGACTGTACTTGTGGTCAGGGGTCAGGGTTCAGGGTTGGGGGATTGTACTTGGAGTCAGAGTTCAGGGTTCATGTTGGGAGACTGTACTTGGGGTCAGGGTTCGGGGTTCAGTTTTTGGGGACTGTACTTGGGTTAAGGGGTCAGGGTTCATTGTTGGAAGACTGTACTTGGGGTCAGAGTTCAGGGTTGGGGTTCTGTACTTGGGGTCTGGGTTCAGGGTTCTGGTTTGGGGGACTGTACTTGTGGTCAGGGTTCGAGGTTCAGAGTTGGGCGACTGTAATTGGGGTCAGGGGTCAGGGTTCAGGATTGTGGGACTGTACATAAAGTCAGAGTTCATGATTCAGTGTTGAGGGACAGTACTTGGGGTCAAGGTTTAGGGTTGGGGGACTGTACTTGGGATCAAGCGTCAGGGTTCAAGGTTGGGGGACTGTACTTGGGGTCAGGGTCCGGAGTTCAGTGTTCTGGGACTGTACTTGGGGTCAGTGTGCAGGTTCGGGAGACTGTAATTGGGGTCTGGGTTCGGGGTTCAGGTGTGGGGGACTGTACTTGGGGTCAGGGTTCAGTGTTGGGGGACTGTACTTGGGGTCAGGGTTCCGGGTTCTGGGTTGGGGGTCTATACTTGGGGTCAGGGTTCGGGGAATAGTGTTGGGGGACTGTACTTTGGGTTTGGGGTCAGGGTTCAGGGTTGGGGGACTGTACTTGGGGTCAGGGGTCAGTGTTCAGGGTTGGATGACTGCACTTGGGTTCAGAGTTCAGGTTTGGGGGACTGTACTTGGGTTCAGGGGTCAGGGTTCAGGGTTGGGCAACTGTACTTGGGATCAGAGTTCAGGGTTCAGTGTTGGGGGACTGTACTTGGGGTCAGAGTTCATGGTTGGGGGACTGTACTTGGGGTCAGGGTCCGGAATTCAGTGTTGAGGGACTGTACTCGGGTTCAGGGTTCAGGGTTCAGTGTTGTGGGACTGTACTTGGGGTCATTGTGCAGGTTTGGGAGACTGTAATTGGGGTCTGGGTTCGGGGTTCAGGTTTGGGGGACTGTACTTGGGGTCTGCGTTCAGGGTTCTGGTTTGGGGGACTGTAGTTGGGGTCAGGGGTGAGGTACTGTACTTGGGGTCATGGTTCAGGTTTGTGGGACTGTACATAAGGTCAGAGTTCATGGTTCAGTGTTGGGGGACTTGGAGTCAGAGTTCACGGTTCGGGGACTGTACTTGGGGTCAGGGGTCAGGGTGCAAGTTTGCGAGACTGTACTTGGGGTCAGGGGTCAGGGTTCAGGGTTGGGGGACTGTACTTGGGGTCAGGGTCCTGAGTTCAGTGTTGGGGGACTGTACTTGGGGTCAGGGGTCAGGGTTCAGGGTTGGGGGACTGTACTTGGGGTCAGGGTCCTGAGTTCAGTGTTGGGGGACTGTACTTGGGGTCAGGGGTCAGGGTTCAGGTTTGGGGGACTGTACTTGGGGTCATTGTGCAGGTTTGGGGGACTGTAATTGGGGTCAGGGTTCAGGGTTGGGGACTGTATTTGGGGTCAGGGTTCAGGGTTGGGAGACTTTACTTGGGGTCAGGGGTCAGGATTCTGTTTGGGGGACTGTACTTGGGGTCAGGGTTTGGGGTTCAGGTTTTGGGGACTGTACTTGGGTTCAGCGTTGGAGAACTGTATTTGGGGTCAGAGATTAGGGTTGGGGTCTGTACTTGGGGTCAGGGTTCAGAGTTCTGGGTTGGGTGTCTATAATTCGGGTCAGGGTTCGGGGATTAATGTTGGGGGACTGTACTTTGGGTCAGGGTTCAGGGTTGGGGGACTGTACTTGGAGTCAGAGTTCAGGGTTCATGTAGGGGGACTGTACTTGGAGTCAGGGTTCGGGGTTGGTGTCAGGGTTGGAGGACTGTACTTGGGGTCAGAATTCAGGGTTCTGGGTTGGGGGACTATACTTGGGGTCAGGGTTCGGGGATTAGTGTTGGGGGACTATACTTGGGGTCAGGGGTCAGGGTTCAGGGTTGGATGGCTGTACTTGGGGTCAGAGTTCAGGGTTCAGGTTTGGGGGACTGTACTTGTGTTCAGGGGTCAGGGTTCAGGGTTGGGCAACTGTACTTGGGATCAGAGTTCAGGGTTCAGTGTTGGGGAACTGTATTTGGTGTCAAAGTTCACGGTTCAGGGTTGGCGGACTGTACTCGGGGTCAGGGTTCATTGTCGGTGGACTGTACATGGGGTCAGGGTTCAGTTGTTCAGGATTGGGGAACTGTACTTGGGGTCAGGATTGGGTGACTATACTTGGGTTCAGGGGTCAGGGTTCAGGGTTGGAGGACTGTACTTGGGGTCAGGGTAAATGGTTGGGGGACTGTACTTGGGATCTGGGATCGGGGTTCAGGGTTGGGGGACTGTACTCGGGGTCAGGGTTCAGTGTTCGGGGACTGTACTTGGGGTCAGGGTTCAGTGTTCAGGATTTGGGGACTGTACTTTGGGTCAGGGTTCGGGGTTCAGGTTTGGGGGACTGTACTTGGGTTCAGGGGTCAGGGTTCATTGTTGGAAGACTGCACTTGGTGTCAGAGTTCAGGGTTGGGGTTCTGTACTTGGGGTCAGGGGTCAGGGTTCTGGGTTGGGGACTGTACTTGGGGTCAGGGTTCAGGGTTGGGGGATTGTACTGGGGTCAGGGTTCGAGATTCAGGGTTGGGCGACTGTAATTGGGGTCAGGGGCCAGGGTTCAGGATTGTGGGACTGTACATAAAGTCAGAGTTCATGATTCAGTGTTGAGGGACAGTACTTGGGGTCAAAGTTTAGGGTTGGGGGACTGTACTTGGGGTCAGGGGTCAGTGTTCTGGGTTGGGGTACTGTATTTGGGGTCAGGGTCCTTGGTTCAGTGTTGTGGGACTGTACTTGGGGTCAGGGTTCAAGGTTGGGGGACTGTACTTGGGGTCAGGGTCCGGGGTTCAGTGTTGTGGGACTGTACTTGGGGTCATTGTGCAGGTTTGGGAGACTGTAATTGGGGTCTGGGTTCGGGGTTCAGGTTTGGGGGACTGTACTTGGGGTCAGGGTTCAGGGTTGGGAACTGTATTTGGGGTCAGGGTTCAGGTTTGGGAGACTTTACTTGGGGTCAGGGTTCAGGGTTCTGGTTTGGGGGACTGTACTTGGGGTCAGGGTTCGGGGATTAATGTTGGGGGACTGTACTTTGGGTCAGGGGTCAGGGTTCAGGGTTGGGGGACTGTACTTGGGGTCAGGGTCCGGAGTTCAGTGTTGGGAGACTGTACTTGGGGTCAGGGGTCAGGGTTCAGGTTTGGGGGACTGTACTTGTGGTCAGGGGTCAGGGTTCAGGGTTGGGGGATTGTACTTGGAGTCAGAGTTCAGGGTTCATGTTGGGAGACTGTACTTGGGGTCAGGGTTCGGGGTTCAGTTTTTGGGGACTGTACTTGGGTTAAGGGGTCAGGGTTCATTGTTGGAAGACTGTACTTGGGGTCAGAGTTCAGGGTTGGGGTTCTGTACTTGGGGTCTGGGTTCAGGGTTCTGGTTTGGGGGACTGTACTTGTGGTCAGGGTTCGAGGTTCAGAGTTGGGCGACTGTAATTGGGGTCAGGGGTCAGGGTTCAGGATTGTGGGACTGTACATAAAGTCAGAGTTCATGATTCAGTGTTGAGGGACAGTACTTGGGGTCAAGGTTTAGGGTTGGGGGACTGTACTTGGGATCAAGCGTCAGGGTTCAAGGTTGGGGGACTGTACTTGGGGTCAGGGTCCGGAGTTCAGTGTTCTGGGACTGTACTTGGGGTCAGTGTGCAGGTTCGGGAGACTGTAATTGGGGTCTGGGTTCGGGGTTCAGGTGTGGGGGACTGTACTTGGGGTCAGGGTTCAGTGTTGGGGGACTGTACTTGGGGTCAGGGTTCCGGGTTCTGGGTTGGGGGTCTATACTTGGGGTCAGGGTTCGGGGAATAGTGTTGGGGGACTGTACTTTGGGTTTGGGGTCAGGGTTCAGGGTTGGGGGACTGTACTTGGGGTCAGGGGTCAGTGTTCAGGGTTGGATGACTGCACTTGGGTTCAGAGTTCAGGTTTGGGGGACTGTACTTGGGTTCAGGGGTCAGGGTTCAGGGTTGGGCAACTGTACTTGGGATCAGAGTTCAGGGTTCAGTGTTGGGGGACTGTACTTGGGGTCAGAGTTCATGGTTGGGGGACTGTACTTGGGGTCAGGGTCCGGAATTCAGTGTTGAGGGACTGTACTCGGGTTCAGGGTTCAGGGTTCAGTGTTGTGGGACTGTACTTGGGGTCATTGTGCAGGTTTGGGAGACTGTAATTGGGGTCTGGGTTCGGGGTTCAGGTTTGGGGGACTGTACTTGGGGTCTGCGTTCAGGGTTCTGGTTTGGGGGACTGTAGTTGGGGTCAGGGGTGAGGTACTGTACTTGGGGTCATGGTTCAGGTTTGTGGGACTGTACATAAGGTCAGAGTTCATGGTTCAGTGTTGGGGGACTTGGAGTCAGAGTTCACGGTTCGGGGACTGTACTTGGGGTCAGGGGTCAGGGTGCAAGTTTGCGAGACTGTACTTGGGGTCAGGGGTCAGGGTTCAGGGTTGGGGGACTGTACTTGGGGTCAGGGTCCTGAGTTCAGTGTTGGGGGACTGTACTTGGGGTCAGGGGTCAGGGTTCAGGGTTGGGGGACTGTACTTGGGGTCAGGGTCCTGAGTTCAGTGTTGGGGGACTGTACTTGGGGTCAGGGGTCAGGGTTCAGGTTTGGGGGACTGTACTTGGGGTCATTGTGCAGGTTTGGGGGACTGTAATTGGGGTCAGGGTTCAGGGTTGGGGACTGTATTTGGGGTCAGGGTTCAGGGTTGGGAGACTTTACTTGGGGTCAGGGGTCAGGATTCTGTTTGGGGGACTGTACTTGGGGTCAGGGTTTGGGGTTCAGGTTTTGGGGACTGTACTTGGGTTCAGCGTTGGAGAACTGTATTTGGGGTCAGAGATTAGGGTTGGGGTCTGTACTTGGGGTCAGGGTTCAGAGTTCTGGGTTGGGTGTCTATAATTCGGGTCAGGGTTCGGGGATTAATGTTGGGGGACTGTACTTTGGGTCAGGGTTCAGGGTTGGGGGACTGTACTTGGAGTCAGAGTTCAGGGTTCATGTAGGGGGACTGTACTTGGAGTCAGGGTTCGGGGTTGGTGTCAGGGTTGGAGGACTGTACTTGGGGTCAGAATTCAGGGTTCTGGGTTGGGGGACTATACTTGGGGTCAGGGTTCGGGGATTAGTGTTGGGGGACTATACTTGGGGTCAGGGGTCAGGGTTCAGGGTTGGATGGCTGTACTTGGGGTCAGAGTTCAGGGTTCAGGTTTGGGGGACTGTACTTGTGTTCAGGGGTCAGGGTTCAGGGTTGGGCAACTGTACTTGGGATCAGAGTTCAGGGTTCAGTGTTGGGGAACTGTATTTGGTGTCAAAGTTCACGGTTCAGGGTTGGCGGACTGTACTCGGGGTCAGGGTTCATTGTCGGTGGACTGTACATGGGGTCAGGGTTCAGTTGTTCAGGATTGGGGAACTGTACTTGGGGTCAGGATTGGGTGACTATACTTGGGTTCAGGGGTCAGGGTTCAGGGTTGGAGGACTGTACTTGGGGTCAGGGTAAATGGTTGGGGGACTGTACTTGGGATCTGGGATCGGGGTTCAGGGTTGGGGGACTGTACTCGGGGTCAGGGTTCAGTGTTCGGGGACTGTACTTGGGGTCAGGGTTCAGTGTTCAGGATTTGGGGACTGTACTTTGGGTCAGGGTTCGGGGTTCAGGTTTGGGGGACTGTACTTGGGTTCAGGGGTCAGGGTTCATTGTTGGAAGACTGCACTTGGTGTCAGAGTTCAGGGTTGGGGTTCTGTACTTGGGGTCAGGGGTCAGGGTTCTGGGTTGGGGACTGTACTTGGGGTCAGGGTTCAGGATTGGGGGATTGTACTGGGGTCAGGGTTCGAGATTCAGGGTTGGGCGACTGTAATTGGGGTCAGGGGCCAGGGTTCAGGATTGTGGGACTGTACATAAAGTCAGAGTTCATGATTCAGTGTTGAGGGACAGTACTTGGGGTCAAAGTTTAGGGTTGGGGGACTGTACTTGGGGTCAGGGGTCAGTGTTCTGGGTTGGGGTACTGTATTTGGGGTCAGGGTCCTTGGTTCAGTGTTGTGGGACTGTACTTGGGGTCAGGGTTCAAGGTTGGGGGACTGTACTTGGGGTCAGGGTCCGGGGTTCAGTGTTGTGGGACTGTACTTGGGGTCATTGTGCAGGTTTGGGAGACTGTAATTGGGGTCTGGGTTCGGGGTTCAGGTTTGGGGGACTGTACTTGGGGTCAGGGTTCAGGGTTGGGAACTGTATTTGGGGTCAGGGTTCAGGTTTGGGAGACTTTACTTGGGGTCAGGGTTCAGGGTTCTGGTTTGGGGGACTGTACTTGGGGTCAGGGTTCGGGGATTAATGTTGGGGGACTGTACTTTGGGTCAGGGGTCAGGGTTCAGGGTTGGGGGACTGTTGGGGTCAGAGCTCAGGGTTCTGGGTTGGGGGACTGTACTTGGGGTCAGCGGTCAGTGTTCAGGGTTGGATGACTGCACTTGGGTTCAGAGTTCAGGGTTCAGGTTTGGGGGACTGTACTTGGGTTCAGGGGTCAGGGTTCAGGGTTGGGCAACTGTACTTGGGATCAGACTTCAGGGTTCAGGGTTGGGGGACTGTACTTGGGATCTGGGTTCGGGGTTCAGGGTTGGGATACTGTACTCGGGGTCAGGGTTCAGTGTTCGGTGACTGTACTTGGGGTGAGGGTTCAGTTGTTCAGGGTTGGGGGACTGTACTTGGGGGTCAGGGTTCAGGGTTGGAAAACACTACTTGGGGTCAGGGTTCAGGTTTGGGGGACTGTACTTGGGGTCAGGGGTGAGGGACTGTACTTGGGGTCAGGGTTGGGTGACTGAACTTGGGGTCAGGGTTCGGGGTTCAGTGTAGGGGGACTATAATTGGGGTCAGGGTTCAGGATTGTGGTACTGTACTTGGGGTCAGGGTTCAGGGTTGGGGGACTGTACTTGGGGTCTGTGTTCGGGGTTCAGGTGTGGGGGAGTGTACTTGGGGTCAGGGTTCAGATTTGGGAGACTGTACTTGGGGTCAGGGTTCAGATTTGGGAGACTGTACTTGGGGTCAGGGGTCAGGGTTCTGGTTTGGGGGACTGTACTTGGGGTCAGGGTTCGGCGTTCAGTGTTTGGGGACTGTACGTGTGGTCAGGGGTCAGGGTTCAGGGTTGGGGGAATGTACTTGGGGTCAGGGTTCAGGTTTTGGGGACTGTACTTGGGTTCAGCGTTGGACGACTGTATTTGGGGACAGAGTTTAGGTTTGGGGGACTGTACTTGGGGTCAGAGCTCTGGGTTCTGGGTTGGGGACTGTACTTTGGGTCAGGGGTCAGTGTTCAGGGTTGGATGACTGCACTTGGGTTCAGAGTTCAGGGTTCAGGTTTGGGGGACTGTACTTGGGTTTAAGGGTCAGGATTCAGGGTTGGGCAACTGTACTTGGGATCAGAGTTCAGGGTTCAGTGTTGGGGGACTGTACTTGGGGTCAGAGTTCGGGGTTCAGTGTTGGGGGATGGTACTTGGGTTCAGGGGTCAGGGTTCATTGTTGAGGACTGTACTTGTGGTCAGAGTTCAGGGTGGGGTTCTGTACTTGGGGTCAGGGTTCTGGGTTGGGGGACTGTACTTGGGGTTAGAATTCAGCGTTCCGTGTTGGGGGACTGTACTTGGGGTCAGGGGTCAGGTTGCAGGTTTGCGAGACTGTACTTGGGGTCTGGGTTCAGGGGTCTGGTTTGGGCGACTGTAATTGGGGTCAGGGTTCAGGATTGTGGGACTGTACATCAGGTCAGAGTTCATTTTTCAGTGTTGGGGGACTGTACTTGGGATCAGAGTTCAGGGTTCAGGGTTGGGGGACTGTACTTGGGGTCAGGGTTCGGGGTTCAGGGTTGGGCGACTGTAATTGGGGTCAGGGGTCAAGGTTCAGGATTGTGGGACTGTACATAAGGTCAGAGTTCATGGTTCAGTGTTGGGGGACTGTACTTGGGGTCAGGGTTCAGTTGTTCAGGATTGGGGGACTGTACTTGGGATCAGAGTTCAGGGTTCAGTGTTCGGGGTCTGTACTTGGGGTCAGGGTTGGAGGACTGTACTTGGGGTCAGAGTTCAGTGTTGGGGATCTGTACTTGGGGTCAGGGTTCAGGGTTCTGGGTTGGGGGACTATACTTGGGGTCAGGGTTCAGGGTTGGGGGACTATAGTTGTGTTCAGGGGTCAGGGTTCAGGGTTGGGCAACTGTACTTGGGTTCAGTGTTGGGTATTTGGTGTCAAAGTTCACGGTTCAGGGTTGGCGGACTGTACTCGGGGTCAGGGTTCATTGTCGGGGGACTGTAGTTGGGGTCAGAGCTCAGTGTTCAGGGTTGGGGGACTGTACTTGGGGTCAGAGCTCAGGGTTCTGGGTTGGGATCTGTACTCGGGTTCAGGGTTCAGTGTTGTGGGACTGTACTTGGGGTCAGTGTGCAGTTTTGGGAGACTGTAATTGGGGTCTGGGTTCAGGGTTCAGGTGTGGGGGAGTGTACTTGGGGTCAGGGTTGGGAGACTGTACTTGGGGTCAGGGGTCAGGGTTCTGGTTTGGGGGACTGTACTTGTGGTCAGGGTTCGGCGTTCAGTGTTTTGGGACTGTACTTGGGGTCAGAGTTCAGGGTTCATGTTGGGGGACTGTACTTGGGGTCAGGGTTGCGGGTTCGGGTTTTGGGGACTGTACTTGGGTTCAGCGTTTGACGACTGTATTTGGGGTCAGAGTTTAGGTTTGTGGGTCTGTACTTGGGGTCAGGGTTCAGGGTTCTGGGTTGGGGGTCTATACTTGGGGACAGGGTTCGGGGATTAGTGTTGGGGGACTGTACTTTGGGTCAGGGGTCAGGGTTCAGGGTTGGGGGACTGTACTTGGGGTCAGAGCTCAGGGTTCTGGGTTGGGGGACTGTACTTGGGGTCAGGGGTCAGGGTTCAGGGTTGGGCAACTGTACTTGGGATCAGAGTTCAGGTTTCAGTGTTGGGGGACTGTACTTGGGGTTAAAATTCGGCGATCCGTGTTGGGGGACTGTACTTGGGGTCAGGGGACAGGGTTCTGGTTTGGGGATCTGTACTTGGGGTCAGGGGTGAGGGACTGTACTTGGGGTCAGGGTTCAGTGTTGGGGGATTGTACTTGGGGTCAGGGTTGAGGGTTCTGGATTGGGGGACTGTACTTGGGGTCAGGGTTCAGGTTTGGGGGACTGTACTTGGTGTCAGACTTCAGGGTTCAGGGTTGGGGGACTGTAATCGGGGTCAGGGTTCAGTGTTGGGGGACTGTACTCGGGGTCAGGGTTCAGGTTTGGGGGACTGTACTTGGTGTCAGACTTCAGGGTTCAGGGTTGGGGGACTGTAATCGGGGTCAGGGTTCAGTGTTGGGGGACTGTACTTGGGGTCAGGGTTCAGTTGTTCAGGATTGGGGGACTGTACTTGGGATCAGAGTTCAGGGTTCTGGGTTGGGGGACTGCACTTGGGGTCAGGGTTCAGGGTTCAGTATTTGGGGACTGTACTTGGGGTCAGAGTTCTGAGTTCAGGGTTGGGGGATTGTACTTGGAGTCAGAGTTCAGGGTTCATGTTGGGGGACTGTACTTGGGGTCAGGGTTCGGGGTTGGGGGTCTGTACTTGGGGTCAGGGTTGGAGGACTGTACTTGGGGTCAGAATTCAGGGTTGGGGATCTGTACTTGGGGTCAGGGTTCAGGGTTCTGGGTTGGGGGACTGTACTTGGGGTCAGGGTTCAGGGTTCTGGGTTGGGGGACTATACTTGGGGTCAGGGTTCGGGGATTTGTGTTGGGGGACTATACTTGGGGTCAGGGTTCAGGGTTGGATGACTGTACTTGGGGTCAGAGTTCAGGGTTCAGGTTTGGGGGACTATACTTGTGTTCAGCGGTCAGGGTTCAGGGTTGGGCAACTGTACTTGGGATCAGAGTTCAGGGTTCAGTGTTGGGGAACTGTATTTGGTGTCAAAGTTCAGGGTTCAGGGTTGGCGGACTGTACTCGGGGTCAGGGTTCATTGTTGGGGGACTGTACATGGGGTCAGGGTTCAGTGTTCAGGGTTGGGGAACTATACTTGGGGTCAGGGTTGGGGGACTATACTTGGGTTCAGGGGTCAGGGTTCTGGGTTGGGGGACTGTACATGGGATCAGGGTTCGGGGTTCAGGGTTGGGGGACTGTACTCGGGGTCAGGGTTCAGGGTTCAGGGTTGGGGGATGGTACTTGGGGTCAGGGTACAGGGTTGGGGGACTGTACTTGGGGTCAGGGTTCAGGATTGGAGGACTGTTCTTGGGGTCAAAGTTCAGGGTTCAGGGTTGGGGGACTGTATTTAGGATCAGGTTTAGTGATTCAGAGTTGGGGGACTGTCCTTGGGGTCAGGGTTCAGGAATCAGGCTTGGGGACATTACGTGGGGTCAGGGTTCAGGTTTCAGGGTTGGGGGACTGTACTTGGGGTCAGGGTTCAGGGTTCAGGGATTGTTGATTGTACTTGGTGTCAGGGTTCATGGCTGTGGGACTATAGTTGAGGTCAGGGTTCGGGGATTAGTGTTGGGGGACTGTACGTGGGGTCAGAGCTCAGGGTTCTGTGTTGGAGGACTGTACTTAGGGTCAGGTGTCAGGGTTCAGTGTTGGATGCCTGTACTTGGGGTCAGAGTTCAGAGTTCAGGTTTGGAGGAATATACTTGGGTTCAGGGGTTAGGGTTCAGGGTGGGGCAACTGTACTTGGGATCAGAGTACAGGGTTCATTGTTGGGGGACTGTTCTTGGGGTCAGGGTTCAGGGTTGGGGGACTGTATTTGGGGTCAGGGTTCAGTTGTTCAGGATTAGGGGACTGTATTTGGGGTCAGGGTTCATGTTTGGGGGACTATACTTGCGTTCAGGGGTCAGGGTTCAGGTTGGGGGACTGTACTTGGGGTCAGTGTTCAGGGTTGGGTACTGTACTTGGGGTCAGGGTTCGGCGTTCAGTGTTTGGGGACTGTACTTGGGGTCAGGGGTCAGGGTTCAGGGCTGGGGGATTGTACTTGGGGTCAGAGTTCAGGGTTAACATAGAACATAGAACATTACAGCACAAACAGGCCCTTCGGCCCTCGAGTTGCGCCGATCGCATCAACCCCACCAATCTATAGACCTATCTATAACCCCCAATCCCATTAAACCCCATATACTCATCCAGAAGTCTTTTAAAAGACCCCAGCGAGTTCGCCTCCACCACCGACGACGGCAGCCGATTCCATTCACTCACCACCCTCTGAGTGAAAAACTTACCCCTAACATCACCTCTGTACTTCCCTCCCCGCACCTTAAATCTGTGTCCTCTCGTAGCGACCATTTCAACCCGGGGAAATAGCCTCTGAGAGTCCACCCTATCTATTCCTCTCAACATTTTATAAACTTCTATCAGGTCGCCTCTCAACCTTCGCCTCTCCAGGGAAAAGAGTCCCAGCTCCCTCAACCTATCTTCATAAGGCATGCCTCCCAGTCCAGGCAACATCCTTGTAAATCTCCTCTGCACCCTTTCAATAGCTTCTACATCTTTCCTATAGTGAGGCGACCAGAACTGCGCACAGTACTCCAAATGAGGCCTGACGAGGGTCCTGTAAAGTTGCAGCATTACCTCCCGACTCCTAAACTCAATCCCTCGATTAATGAAGGCCAGTACACCATACGCCTTCTTGACCACCTCCTCCACCTGCGAGGCCGATTTAAGAGTCCTGTGAACCCGGACCCCGAGATCCTTCTGCTCTTCAACGCTACTAAGACCCCTGCCCTTAATAGTGTACTCGTTCATCCCGTTGGTTCTGCCAAAATGGACGACTGCACATTTATCCGCGTTGAAGTCCATCTGCCACTTCTCCGCCCATTCCTGCATCCTATCTATGTCCTGCTGCAACTTTTGACATCCTTCCAGACCATCCACAACACCACCGACCTTCGTGTCATCAGCGAACTTGCTAACCCATCCCTCCACTTCCTCATCCAGGTCATTTATGAAAATGACAAACAGCAAGGGTCCCAGAACAGATCCCTGGGGCACCCCACTGGTGACTGACCTCCATTCCGAAAAAAGCCCCATCCACAACCACTCTCTGCCTTCTGCAGGCAAGCCAGTTCTGGATCCACAAGGCCAAAGGCCCTTGGATCCCATGCCCTCTCACCTTCTCAAGAAGTCTTGCATGGGGGACCTTATCAAAAGCCTTGCTGAAGTCCATGTACACTACGTCCACGGCACTTCCTTCGTCAATGTGTTCAGTCACATTATCGAAGAACTCAACTAGGCTCGTAAGGCACGACCTGCCCTTGACAAATCCATGCTGACTATTCCTGATCATGTCAAACCTCTCCAAATGGTCGTAAATCTTGTCCCTCAGAAGCCTCTCCATCAGCTTACCATGGGTTCATGTTGGGGAACTGTACTTGGGGTCAGGGTACGGGGTTCAGGTTTGGGGGACGGTATTTGGGTTCAGGGGTCAGGGTTTATTGTTGGACGACTGTATTGGGGTCAGAGTTCAGGGTTGGGTTGTGCACTTGGGGTCAGGGTTCTGGGATTGGGGACTGTACTTGGGGTCAGGGTTTAGGGTTCAGGGTTGGGGGACTATAATTGGGGACAGGGGTCAGGCTTCAGTGTTGGGGGACTGTAGTTGGGGTCAGAGCTCAGGGTTCAGGGTTGGGGGACTGTACTTGGGGTCAGAGCTCAGGGTTCTGGGTTGGGGGACTGTACTCGGGGTCAGGGGTCAGTGTTCAGGGTTGGGGGACTGTACTTGGGATCTGGGTTCGGGGTTCAGGGTTGGGGGACTGTACTTGGGGTCAGAGCTCAGGGTTCTGGGTTGGGATCTGTACTCGGGTTCAGGGTTCAGTGTTGTGGGACTGTACTTGGGGTCAGGGTTTGGGGTTCAGGTTTTGGGGACTGTACTTGGGTTCAGCGTTGGAGGACTGTATTTGGGGTCAGAGTTTAGGGTTGGTGGTGTGTACTTGGGGTCAGGGTTCCGGGTTCTGGGTTGGGGGACTATACTTGGGGTCACGGTTCGGGGATTAATGTTGGGGGACTGTACTTTGTGTCAGGGGTCAGGGTTTAGGGTTGGGGGAATGTACTTGAGGTCAGTGCTCAGGGTTCTGGGTTGGGGGACTGTACTTGGGATCAGAGTTCTGGGTTCAGTGTTGGGGGACTGTACTTGGGGTCTGGGTTCAGGGTTGGGGGACTGTAATTGGGATCAGAGTTCAGGGTTTAGGGTTGGGGGACTGTACTTGAGGTCAGAGCTCAGGGTTCTGGGTTGGGGGACTGTACTTGGGCTCAGGGGTCAGTGTTCAGGGTTGGATGACTGCACTTGGGTTCAGGGGTCAGGGTTCAGGGTTGGGGGACTGTACTTGGGATCACAGTTCAGGGTTCAGTGCTGGGGGACTGTATTTGGGGTCTGGGTCAGGGTTGGGGGCTGTACTTAGGATCTGGGTTCGGGGTTCAGGGTTGGGGGACTGTACTTGGGGTCAGGGTTCAGTGTTGGGGGACTGTACTTGGGTTCAGGGTTCAGTTGTTCAGGATTGGGGGACTGTACTTGGGGTCAGGGTTCAGGGTTCTGGGTTGGGGGACTGTACTTGGAGTCAGGGGTCAGAGTTCAGTGTTGGGGGATTGTACTTGGGGTCAGAATTCATGGTTGGGGGACTGTACTTGGGGTCAGAGTTCAGGGTTCATGTTTGGGGGACTGTACTTGTGTTCAGGGGTCAGGGTTCAGGGTTGGGCAACTGGACTTGGGATCAGAGTTCAGGGTTCAGTGTTGGGGGACTGTACTTGGGGTCAGGGTTCTGGGTTCAAGGTTGGGGCACTGTATTTGTTGTGAGAGTTCAGGGTTCAGGGTTGGGGGACTGTACTCGGGGTCAGGGCTCAGTTGTTCAGGATTGGGGGACTGTACTTGGGGTCAGGGTTCTGGGTTCAGGGTTTGGTGACTGTACTTGGGGTCAGGGTTCAGGGTTCAGGGTTGGGGGACTGTACTTGGGGTCAGGGTTCAGGGTTGGGGGACTGTACTTGGGGTCAGGGTTCAGATTTGGGGGACTGTATTATGGATCAGGGTTCGGTGTTCAGGGTTGGGGGACTGTACTTGAGGTCAGGGGTCAGAGTTCAGGGTTGGAGGACTGTATTTGGGGTCAGGGTCCGGAGTTCAGTGTTGGGGGACTGTACTTGGGGTCAGGGCTCAATGTTAAGGGGTGGATGACTGAACTTGGGGTCAGAGTTCAGGGTTCAGGTTTGGGGGACTGTACTTGGGGTCAGCGTTCAGGGTTGGGGGACTGTACTTGGTGTCAGAGTTCAGGGTTCAGGGTTGGGGGACTGTACTTGGGATCTGGGTTCGGGGTTCACGGTTGGGGACTGTACTCGGGGTCAGGGGGTCAGTGTTGGGGGACTGTACTTGGGGTCAGATCTCAGGGTTCAGGGTTGGGGGACTGTACTTGGGGTCAGGGGTCAGTGTTCAGGGTTGGATGACTGTACTTGTGGTCAGAGTTCACGGTTCAGGTTTGGGGGACTGTACTTGGGGTCAGGGTTGGGAGACTGTACGTGGGGTCAGTGTTCAGTGTTGGGAGACTGTACTTTGGGTCAGGGGTCAGGTTTCAGGGTTGGGGGACTGTACTTGGGGTCAGAGTTCAGGGTTCAGGTTTGGGGGACTGTTCTTGGGGTCAGAGTTCAGTTTTCTGTGTTGGGGGACTGTAGTTGGGGTCAGGGGTCAGGATTCAGGGTTGGAGGACTGTACTTGGGATCAGAATTCAGGGTTCAGTGTTGGGGGACTGTACTTGGGGTCAGTGTTCAGGGTTCAAGTTGGGGGACTGAACTTGGGGTCAGGGTTCAGGGTTCTGGGTTGGGGGACTGTACTTGGGGTTAGGGTTCAGGGTTGGGGGATTGTACTTGGGGTCAGGGTTCAGGGTTCACTGTTGGGGGACTATACTTGGGATCAGGGATCAGGGTTGGGATTTTTTACTTGGGGTCAGAGTTCAGGGTTCAGTGTTGGGGGACTGTATTTGGGGTCAGAGTTCAGGGTTCAGTGTTGGGGGACTGTATTTGGTGTCAGGGTTCAGGGTTGGGGGACTGTACGTGGGGTCAGGGTTCAGTTGTTCAGGATTAGGGGACTGTACTTGGGGTCAGGGTTCAGTTGTTCAGGATTGGTGGACTGTACTTGGGGTCAGGGTTCAGGGTTCAGTATTGGGGGACTGTACTTGGGGTCAGGGTTCAAGGTTCAGTGTTGGGGGACTGTACTTGTGGCCAGGGTTCATGGTTGGGGGACTATACTTGTGGTCAGGGTTCAGGATTGGGTGACTGTACTTGGGATCAGGGGTCAGAGTTCAATGTTGGGGGACTGTACTTGGGGTCAGGGTTGGGGGACTGTACTTGGGGTCAGGGTTCAGGTTTGGGGGACTGTACTTGGGATCAGGGTTCGGCGTTCAGGGTTGGGGGACTGTACTTGAGCTCAGGGGTCAGGGATCAGGTTTGGGGAGTGTATTTGGGGTCAGGGTTCAGTGTTGGGGGACTTACTTGTTGTCAGAGTTCAGGGTTCAGGTTTGGGGGACTGGACTTGGGGTCAGGGTTCAGGTTTGGGGGATTGTACTTGGGGTCAGGGTACGGGGTTCTGGGTTGGGGGACTGTACTTGGGGTTAGAATTCGGCGTTCCGTGTTGGGGGACTGTACTTGGGGTCAGGGTGCAGGTTTGCAAAACTGTACCTGGGGTGTGGGTTCAGGGTTCTGGTTTGGGGGACTGTACTTGGGGTCAGGGTTCGGGGTTCAGGGTTGGGGGACTGTAATTGGGGTCAGGGGTCAGGGTTCAGGACTGTGGGACTGTACTTAAGGTCAGAGTTCATGGTTCAGTGTTGGGGGACGGTACTTGGGGTCAGAGTTCAGGGTTGGGGGACTGTACTTGAGGTCAGGGGTCAGGGTTCAGGGTTGGGGGATTGTATTTGGGGTCAAGGTCCGGAGTTCAGTGTTGGGGGACTGTCCTTGGGGTCAGGGCTCAATGTTCAAGGGTGGATGACTGCACTTGGGGTCAGAGTTCAGGGTTCAGGTTTGGGGGACTGTACTTGGGTTCAGGGGTCAGGGTTCAGGTTGGGGGACTGTACTTGGGTTCAGGGGTCAGGGTTCAGGTTGGGGGACTGTACTTGGGGTCAGGGTTCGGCCTTCAGTGTTTCGGGACGGTACTTGTGGTCAGGGGTCAGGGTTCAGGGTTGGGGGATTGTACTTGGGGTCAGAGTTCAGGGTTCATGTTGGGGAACGGCACTTGGGGTCAGGGTACGGGGTTCAGGTTTGGGGGACTGTACTTGGGTTCAGGGGTCAGGGTTCATTGTTGGACGACTGTAATGGGGTCAGAGTTCAGGGTTGGGGGACTGTACTTGGGGTCAGTGTTCGGCGTTCCATGTCGAGGGACGGTACTTGGGTCAGGGGTCTGGATGCAGGTTTGCGAGACTGTACTTGCGGTCAGGGTACAGGGTTGTGGGACTGTACTTGGGGTCAGGGTTCAGGGTTGGGGAACTGTACTTGGGGTCAGGGTTCGGGGTTCAGGGTTGGGGGACTGTACTTGGGGTCAGGGTTCAGTGTTGTGGGACTGTTCTTGGGGTCAGGGGTCAGGGTTCAGGTTTGGAGGACTGTACTTGGGGTCAGGGTTCAGTGTTGTGGGACTGTTCTTGGGGTCAGGGGTCAGGATTCAGGTTTGGAGGACTGTACTTGGGGTCAGGTTTCTGGGTTGGGGGACTGTACTTGGGGTCAGGGGTCAGCGTTCTGGGTTGGGGGACTGTAATTGGGGTAGGGGTCAGAGTTCTTGGATGGGGAACTGTACTTGGGGTCAGGGACCGGGGTTCAGTGTTGGGGGACTGTATTTGGGGTCATGGGTCAGGGTTCAGGGTTGGGTGACTGTACTTGGAGTCAGAGTTCAGTGTTCATGTTGGGGAACTGTACTTGGGGTCAGAGTTCGGGGTTCAGGTTTGGGGGACTGTACTTGGCTTCAGGGGTCAGGGTTCAAGCTGGGAGGACTGTAATGGGGTCAGAGTTCAGGTTTAGGTCTGTACTTGGGGTCAGGGTTCAGGGTTGGGGAACTGTACTTGGGGTCAGAGTCCGGGGTTCTGTGTTGTGGGACTGTACGTGTGGTCAGTGTTCAGGGTTGGGGGACTGTCCGTGGGGTCAGTGTTCAGTGTTGGGGGACTGTACTTTGGGTCAGGTTTCAGGGTTGGGGGACTGTAATTGGGGTCAGAGTTCAGGGTTCTGGGTTTGTGGACTGTACTTGGGGTCAGGGGTCAGTGTTCAGGGTTGGATGACTGCACTTGTGGTCAGAGTTCACGGTTCAGGTTTGGGGGACTGTTCTTGGGGTCAGAGTTCAGTTTTCTGTGTTGGGGGACTGTAGTTGGGGTCAGGGGTCAGGATTCAGGGTTGGAGGACTGTGCTTGGGATCAGACTTCAGGGTTCAGTGTTGGGGGACTGTACTTGAGGTCAGAGTTCAGGGTTGGAGGACTGTATTTGGGGTCAGGGTCCGGAGTTCAGTGTTGGGGGACTGTAGTTGGGGTCAGGGCTCAATGTTAAGGGGTGGATGACTGCACTTGGGGTCAGAGTTCAGGGTTCAGGTTTGGGGGACTGTACTTGGGTTCAGGGGTCAGGGTTCAGGGTTGGGGACTGTACTTGGGGTCAGGGTTCAGGGTTGGGGGACTGTACTTGGTGTCAGAGTTCAGGGTTCAGGGTTGGGGGACTGTACTTCGGATCTGGGTTCGGGGTTCACGGTTGGGGACTGTACTCGGTGTCAGGGGTCAGTGTTGGGGGACTGTACTTGGGGTCAGAGCTCAGGGTTCAGGGTTGGGGACTGTACTTGGGGTCAGAGCTCAGGGTTCTGTGTTAGGGGACTGTACTTGGGGCCAGGGGTCAGTGTTCAGGGTTGGATGACTGCACTTGGGGTCAGAGTTCACGGTTCAGGTTTAGGGGACTGTTCTTGGGGTCAGAGTTCAGTTTTCTGTGTTGGGGGACTGTACTTGGGGTCACGGGTCAGTGTTCAGGGTTGGATGACTGCACTTGGGGTCAGAGTTTAGGGTTCAGGTTTGGGGGAATGTACTTGGGGTCAGGGTTCAGGGTTCAGGGTTGGGGGACTGTACTTGGGATCTGGGTTCAGGGTTGGGGGACTGTACTTGGGGTCAGGGTTCAGTGTTCAGGGTTGGATGACTGCACTTGGGGTCAGAGTTTAGGGTTCAGGTTTGGGGGAATGTACTTGGGGTCAGGGTTCAGGGTTCAGGGTTGGGGGACTGTACTTGGGATCTGGGTTCAGGGTTCAGGGTTGGGGTACTGTACTCGGGGTCAGGGTTCAGTGTTGGGGGACTGTACTTGGGGTCAGGGTTCAGTTGTTCAGGATTGGGGGACTGTCTTGGGGTCAGGGTTCAGCGTTCAGGGTTGGGAGACTGTACTTAGGGTCAGGGTTCATGGTTCAGGGTTGGGGGACTGTACTTGGGGTCGGGTTCAGGGTTGGGGGACTGTACTTGGGATCGGGGTTCGGGGTTCAGGGTTGGGGGACTGTACTTGGGCTCATGGGTCAGGGATCAGGGTTGAGGATTGTGTTTGGGGTCAGGGTTCAGGGTTGGGGGACTGTACTTGGGGTCAAGGTTCAGGATTAGAGGACTGTACTTGGGTTTAGGGGTCAGGTTTCAGGGTGGCGGGTCTGTTCTTGGGGTCAAAGTTCAGGGTTTAGGGTTGGGGGACTGTACTTGGGGTCAGGTTTAGGCATTCAGGGTTGAGGGACTGTACTTGGCGTTGGGGAACATGGTTGGGGAGCTGTCCTTGGGGTCAGGGTTCGGGGGTCAGTGTTTGGAGTTTAGGTTTTGGGGTCTGCACTTGGGTCCAGGGGTCAGGGTTCAGGGTTGGAGGAATGTACTAGGGATCAGAGTTCAGTGTTCAGTGTTGGGGGACTGTACTTGGGGTCAGTGTTCAGAATTGGGGGACTGTACTTGG
Source organism: Prionace glauca (assembly GCA_037974335.1). Lineage (NCBI taxonomy): Eukaryota > Metazoa > Chordata > Chondrichthyes > Carcharhiniformes > Carcharhinidae > Prionace > Prionace glauca. Next base: position 56,855 of record JBBMRE010000116.1, on the reverse strand, counting down.
TGTCAGAGTTCAGGGTTCAGGGTTGGGGGACTGTACTTGGGATCTGGGTTCGGGGTTCACGGTTGGGGACTGTACTCGGGGTCAGGGGGTCAGTGTTGGGGGACTGTACTTGGGGTCAGATCTCAGGGTTCAGGGTTGGGGGACTGTACTTGGGGTCAGGGGTCAGTGTTCAGGGTTGGATGACTGTACTTGTGGTCAGAGTTCACGGTTCAGGTTTGGGGGACTGTACTTGGGTCAGTGTTCAGGGTTGGGGGACTGTACGTGGGGTCAGTGTTCAGTGTTGGGAGACTGTACTTTGGGTCAGGGGTCAGGTTTCAGGGTTGGGGGACTGTACTTGGGGTCAGAGCTCAGGGTTCTGTGTTAGTGGACTGTACTTGGGGTCAGGGGTCAGTGTTCAGGGTTGGATGACTGCACTTGTGGTCAGAGTTCACGGTTCAGGTTTGGGGGACTGTTCTTGGGGTCAGAGTTCAGTTTTCTGTGTTGGGGGACTGTAGTTGGGGTCAGGGGTCAGGATTCAGGGTTGGAGGACTGTACTTGGGATCAGAATTCAGGGTTCAGTGTTGGGGGACTGTACTTGGGGTCAGTGTTCAGGGTTCAAGTTGGGGGACTGAACTTGGGGTCAGGGTTCAGGGTTCTGGGTTGGGGGACTGTACTTGGGGTTAGGGTACGGCGTTCACTGTTGGGGGACTGTACTTGGGGTCAGTGTTCAGGGTTCAAGTTGGGGGACTGAACTTGGGGTCAGGGTTCAGGGTTCAGGGTTGGGGGATTGTACTTGGGGTCAGGGTTCAGGGTTCACTGTTGGGGGACTATACTTGGGATCAGGGATCAGGGTTGGGATTTTTTACTTGGGGTCAGAGTTCAGGGTTCAGTGTTGGGGGACTGTATTTGGGGTCAGAGTTCAGGGTTCAGTGTTGGGGGACTGTATTTGGTGTCAGGGTTCAGGGTTGGGGGACTGTACGTGGGGTCAGGGTTCAGTTGTTCAGGATTAGGGGACTGTACTTGGGGTCAGGGTTCAGTTGTTCAGGATTGGTGGACTGTACTTGGGGTCAGGGTTCAGGGTTCAGTATTGGGGGACTGTACTTGGGGTCAGGGTTCAAGGTTCAGTGTTGGGGGACTGTACTTGTGGCCAGGGTTCATGGTTGGGGGACTATACTTGTGGTCAGGGTTCAGGATTGGGTGACTGTACTTGGGATCAGGGGTCAGAGTTCAATGTTGGGGGACTGTACTTGGGGTCAGGGTTGGGGGACTGTACTTGGGGTCAGGGTTCAGGTTTGGGGGACTGTACTTGGGATCAGGGTTCGGCGTTCAGGGTTGGGGGACTGTACTTGAGCTCAGGGGTCAGGGATCAGGTTTGGGGAGTGTATTTGGGGTCAGGGTTCAGTGTTGGGGGACTTACTTGTTGTCAGAGTTCAGGGTTCAGGTTTGGGGGACTGGACTTGGGGTCAGGGTTCAGGTTTGGGGGATTGTACTTGGGGTCAGGGTACGGGGTTCTGGGTTGGGGGACTGTACTTGGGGTTAGAATTCGGCGTTCCGTGTTGGGGGACTGTACTTGGGGTCAGGGTTCGGGGTTCAGGGTTGGGGGACTGTAATTGGGGTCAGGGGTCAGGGTTCAGGACTGTGGGACTGTACTTAAGGTCAGAGTTCATGGTTCAGTGTTGGGGGACGGTACTTGGGGTCAGAGTTCAGGGTTGGGGGACTGTACTTGAGGTCAGGGGTCAGGGTTCAGGGTTGGGGGATTGTATTTGGGGTCAAGGTCCGGAATTCAGTGTTGGGGGACTGTCCTTGGGGTCAGGGCTCAATGTTCAAGGGTGGATGACTGCACTTGGGGTCAGAGTTCAGGGTTCAGGTTTGGGGGACTGTACTTGGGTTCAGGGGTCAGGGTTCAGGTTGGGGGACTGTACTTGGGTTCAGGGGTCAGGGTTCAGGTTGGGGGACTGTACTTGGGGTCAGGGTTCGGCCTTCAGTGTTTCGGGACGGTACTTGTGGTCAGGGGTCAGGGTTCAGGGTTGGGGGATTGTACTTGGGGTCAGAGTTCAGGGTTCATGTTGGGGAACGGCACTTGGGGTCAGGGTACGGGGTTCAGGTTTGGGGGACTGTACTTGGGTTCAGGGGTCAGGGTTCATTGTTGGACGACTGTAATGGGGTCAGAGTTCAGGGTTGGGGGACTGTACTTGGGGTCAGTGTTCGGCGTTCCATGTCGAGGGACGGTACTTGGGTCAGGGGTCTGGATGCAGGTTTGCGAGACTGTACTTGCGGTCAGGGTACAGGGTTGTGGGACTGTACTTGGGGTCAGGGTTCAGGGTTGGGGAACTGTACTTGGGGTCAGGGTTCGGGGTTCAGGGTTGGGGGACTGTACTTGGGGTCAGGGTTCAGTGTTGTGGGACTGTTCTTGGGGTCAGGGGTCAGGGTTCAGGTTTGGAGGACTGTACTTGGGGTCAGGGTTCAGTGTTGTGGGACTGTTCTTGGGGTCAGGGGTCAGGATTCAGGTTTGGAGGACTGTACTTGGGGTCAGGTTTCTGGGTTGGGGGACTGTACTTGGGGTCAGGGGTCAGCGTTCTGGGTTGGGGGACTGTAATTGGGGTAGGGGTCAGAGTTCTTGGATGGGGAACTGTACTTGGGGTCAGGGACCGGGGTTCAGTGTTGGGGGACTGTACTTGGAGTCAGAGTTCAGTGTTCATGTTGGGGAACTGTACTTGGGGTCAGAGTTCGGGGTTCAGGTTTGGGGGACTGTACTTGGCTTCAGGGGTCAGGGTTCAGGCTGGGAGGACTGTAATGGGGTCAGAGTTCAGGTTTGGGTCTGTACTTGGGGTCAGGGTTCAGGGTTGGGGAACTGTACTTGGGGTCAGAGTCCGGGGTTCTGTGTTGTGGGACTGTACGTGTGGTCAGTGTTCAGGGTTGGGGGACTGTCCGTGGGGTCAGTGTTCAGTGTTGGGGGACTGTACTTTGGGTCAGGGGTCAGGTTTCAGGGTTGGGGGACTGTAATTGGGGTCAGAGTTCAGGGTTCTGGGTTTGTGGACTGTACTTGGGGTCAGGGGTCAGTGTTCAGGGTTGGATGACTGCACTTGTGGTCAGAGTTCACGGTTCAGGTTTGGGGGACTGTTCTTGGGGTCAGAGTTCAGTTTTCTGTGTTGGGGGACTGTAGTTGGGGTCAGGGGTCAGGATTCAGGGTTGGAGGACTGTGCTTGGGATCAGAATTCAGGGTTCAGTGTTGGGGGACTGTACTTGAGGTCAGAGTTCAGGGTTGGAGGACTGTATTTGGGGTCAGGGTCCGGAGTTCAGTCTTGGGGGACTGTAGTTGGGGTCAGGGCTCAATGTTAAGGGGTGGATGACTGCACTTGGGGTCAGAGTTCAGGGTTCAGGTTTGGGGGACTGTACTTGGGTTCAGGGGTCAGGGTTCAGGGTTGGGGACTGTACTTGGGGTCAGGGTTCAGGGTTGGGGGACTGTACTTGGTGTCAGAGTTCAGGGTTCAGGTTTGGGGGACTGTACTTGGGTTCAGGGGTCAGGGTTCACGGTTGGGGACTGTACTCGGTGTCAGGGGTCAGTGTTGGGGGACTGTACTTGGGGTCAGAGCTCAGGGTTCAGGGTTGGGGACTGTACTTGGGGTCAGAGCTCAGGGTTCTGTGTTAGGGGACTGTACTTGGGGTCAGGGGTCAGGGTTCTGGGTTGGGGGACTGTACTTGGGGTCAGGGTTCAGTTGTTCAGGATTAGGGGACTGTACTTGGGGTCAGGGTTCAGTTGTTCAGGATTGGTGGACTGTCCTTGGGGTCAGGGTTCAGGGTTCATGGTTGGGGGAGTATACTTGTGGTCAGGGTTCAGGATTGGGTGACTGTACTTGGGATCAGGGGTCAGGGTTCAATGTTGGGGGACTGTACTTGGGGCCAGGGTTGGGGGACTGTACTTGGGGTCAGGGTTCAGATTTGGGGGACTGTACTTGGGATCAGGGTTCGGCGTTCAGGGTTGGGGGACTGTACTTGAGCTCAGGGGTCAGGGATCAGGTTTGGGGAGTGTATTTGGGGTCAGGGTTCAGTGTTGGGGGACTGTACTTGGGGTCAGGGTTCAGGTTTGGAGGACTGTACTTGGGGTTAGAATTCGGCGTTCCGTGTTGGGGGACTGTACTTGGGTTCAGGGTTCAGGTTTGCAAAACTGTACCTGGGGTGTGGGTTCAGGGTTCTGGTTTGGGGGACTGTACTTGGTGTCAGGGGTGAGGGTTGGGGGACTGTACTTGGGGTCAGGGCTCAATGTTCAGGGGTGGATGACTGCACTTGGGGTCAGAGTTCAGGGTTCAGGTTTGGGGGAATGTACTTGGGTTCAGGGGTCAGGGTTCAGGGTTGGGGACTGTACTTGGGGTCAGGGTTCAGGGTTCAGGGTTGGGGGACTGTACTTGGGATCTGGGTTCGGGGTTCAGGGTTGGGGGACTGTACTTGGGGTCAGAGCTCAGTGTTCAGGGTTGGGGGACTGTACTTGGGGTCAGGGTTCTGGGTTGGGGGACTGTACTTGGGGTCAGGGTTCAGTGTTCAGGGTTGGATGACTGCACTTGGGGTCAGAGTTTAGGGTTCAGGTTTGGGGGAATGTACTTGGGGTCAGGGTTCAGGGTTCAGGGTTGGGGGACTGTACTTGGGATCTGGGTTCAGGGTTCAGGGTTGGGGTACTGTACTCGGGGTCAGGGTTCAGTGTTGGGGGACTGTACTCGGGGTCAGGGTTCAGTGTTGGGGGACTGTACTTGGGGTCAGGGTTCAGTTGTTCAGGATTGGGGGACTGTCTTGGGGTCAGGGTTCAGCGTTCAGGGTTGGGAGACTGTACTTAGGGTCAGGGTTCATGGTTCAGGGTTGGGGGACTGTACTTGGGGTCGGGTTCAGGGTTGGGGGACTGTACTTGGGGTCATGGGTCAGGGATCAGGGTTGAGGGTTGTGTTTGGGGTCAGGGTTCAGGGTTGGGGGACTGTACTTGGGGTCAAGGTTCAGGATTAGAGGACTGTACTTGGGTTTAGGGGTCAGGGTTCAGGGTGGCGGGTCTGTTCTTGGGGTCAAAGTTCAGGGTTTAGGGTTGGGGGACTGTACTTGGGGTCAGGTTTAGGCATTCAGGGTTGAGGGACTGTACTTGGCGTTGGGGAACATGGTTGGGGAGCTGTCCTTGGGGTCAGGGTTCGGGGGTCAGTGTTTGGAGTTTAGGTTTTGGGGTCTGCACTTGGGTCCAGGGGTCAGGGTTCAGGGTTGGAGGAATGTACTAGGGATCAGAGTTCAGTGTTCAGTGTTGGGGGACTGTACTTGGGGTCAGGGTTCAGAATTGGGGGACTGTACTTGGTGTCAGAGTACAGGGTTCAGGGTTGGGGGACTGTACTTGGGGTCAGAGTTCAGGGTTCAGGGTTGGGGGCTGTACTTGGGATCTGGGTTCGGGGTTCACGGTTGGGGACTGTACTCGGGGTCAGGGGGTCAGTGTTGGGGGACTGTACTTGGGGTCAGATCTCAGGGTTCAGGGTTGGGGGACTGTACTTGGGGTCAGGGGTCAGTGTTCAGGGTTGGATGACTGTACTTGTGGTCAGAGTTCACGGTTCAGGTTTGGGGGACTGTACTTGGGGCCAGGGTTGGGGGACTGTACTTGGGTCAGTGTGCAGATTTGGGAGACTGTAATTGGGGTCTGGGTTCGGAGTTCAGGTTTGGGGGACTGTACTTGGGGTCAGTGTTCAGTGTTGGGAGACTGTACTTTGGGTCAGGGGTCAGGTTTCAGGGTTGGGGGACTGTACTTGGGGTCAGAGCTCAGGGTTCTGTGTTAGTGGACTGTACTTGGGGTCAGGGGTCAGTGTTCAGGGTTGGATGACTGCACTTGTGGTCAGAGTTCACGGTTCAGGTTTGGGGGACTGTTCTTGGGGTCAGAGTTCAGTTTTCTGTGTTGGGGGACTGTAGTTGGGGTCAGGATTCAGGGTTGGAGGACTGTACTTGGGATCAGAATTCAGGGTTCAGTGTTGGGGGACTGTACTTGGGGTCAGTGTTCAGGGTTCAAGTTGGGGGACTGAACTTGGGGTCAGGGTTCAGGGTTCTGGGTTGGGGGACTGTACTTGGGGTTAGGGTACGGCGTTCACTGTTGGGGGACTGTACTTGGGGTTAGGGTACGGCGTTCACTGTTGGGGGACTGTACTTGGGGTTAGGGTACGGCGTTCACTGTTGGGGGACTGTACTTGGGGTCAGGGTTCAGGGTTGGGGGATTGTACTTGGAGTCAGAGTTCAGTGTTCATGTTGGGGAACTGTACTTGGGGTCAGAGTTCGGGGTTCAGGTTTGGGGGACTGTACTTGGCTTCAGGGGTCAGGGTTCAGGCTGGGAGGACTGTAATGGGGTCAGAGTTCAGGTTTGGGTCTGTACTTGGGGTCAGGGTTCAGGGTTGGGGAACTGTACTTGGGGTCAGAGTCCGGGGTTCTGTGTTGTGGGACTGTACGTGAGGTCAGTGTTCAGGGTTGGGGGACTGTCCGTGAGGTCAGTGTTCAGTGTTGGGGGACTGTACTTTGGGTCAGGGGTCAGGTTTCAGGGTTGGGGGACTGTAATTGGGGTCAGAGTTCAGGGTTCTGGGTTTGTGGACTGTACTTGGGGTCAGGGGTCAGTGTTCAGGGTTGGAGGACTGTACTTGGGATCAGAATTCAGGGTTCAGTGTTGGGGGACTGTACTTGGGGTCAGTGTTCAGGGTTCAAGTTGGGGGACTGAACTTGGGGTCAGGGTTCAGGGTTCTGGGTTGGGGGACTGTACTTGGGGTTAGGGTACGGCGTTCACTGTTGGGGGACTGTACTTGGGGTCAGGGTTCAGGGTTGGGGGATTGTACTTGGAGTCAGAGTTCAGGGTTCATGTTGGGGGACTGTACTTGGGGTCAGGGTTGGGATTTTTTACTTGGGGTCAGAGTTCAGGGTTCAGTGTTGGGGGACTGTATTTGGGGTCAGAGTTCAGGGTTCAGTGTTGGGGGACTGTATTTGGTGTCAGGGTTCAGGGTTGGGGGACTGTACGTGGGGTCAGGGTTCAGTTGTTCAGGATTAGGGGACTGTACTTGGGGTCAGGGTTCAGTTGTTCAGGATTGGTGGACTGTACTTGGGGTCAGGGTTCAGGGTTCAGTATTGGGGGACTGTACTTGGGGTCAGGGTTCAAGGTTCAGTGTTGGGGGACGGTACTTGTGGCCAGGGTTCATTGTTGGGTGACTGTACTTGGGATCAGGGGTCAGAGTTCAATGTTGGGGGACTGTACTTGGGGTCAGGGTTGGGGGACTGTACTTGGGGTCAGGGTTCAGGGTTGGGGGACTGTACTTGAGCTCAGGGGTCAGGGATCAGGTTTGGGGAGTGTATTTGGGGTCAGGGTTCAGTGTTGGGGGACTTACTTGTTGTCAGAGTTCAGGGTTCAGGTTTGGGGGACTGGACTTGGGGTCAGGGTTCAGGTTTGGGGGATTGTACTTGGGGTCAGGGTACGGGGTTCTGGGTTGGGGGGCTGTACTTGGGGTTAGAATTCGGCGTTCCGTGTTGGGGGACTGTACTTGGGGTCAGGGTGCAGGTTTGCAAAACTGTACCTGGGGTGTGGGTTCAGGGTTCTGGTTTGGGGGACTGTACTTGGGGTCAGGGTTCGGGGTTCAGGGTTGGGGGACTGTAATTGGGGTCAGGGGTCAGGGTTCAGGACTGTGGGACTGTACTTAAGGTCAGAGTTCATGGTTCAGTGTTGGGGGACGGTACTTGGGGTCAGAGTTCAGGGTTGGGGGACTGTACTTGGGTTCAGGGGTCAGGGTTCAGGGTTGGGGGATTGTATTTGGGGTCAGGGTCCGGAGTTCAGTGTTGGGGGACTGTCCTTGGGGTCAGGGCTCAATGTTCAAGGGTGGATGACTGCACTTGGGGTCAGAGTTCAGGGTTCAGGTTTGGGGGACTGTACTTGGTTTCAGGGGTCAGGGTTCAGGTTGGGGGACTGTACTTGGGTTCAGGGGTCAGGGTTCAGGTTGGGGGACTGTACTTGGGGTCAGGGTTCGGCCTTCAGTGTTTCGGGACGGTACTTGTGGTCAGGGGTCAGGGTTCAGGGTTGGGGGATTGTACTTGGGGTCAGAGTTCAGGGTTCATGTTGGGGATCGGCACTTGGGGTCAGGGTACGGGGTTCAGGTTTGGGGGACTGTACTTGGGTTCAGGGGTCAGGGTTCATTGTTGGACGACTGTAATGGGGTCAGAGTTCAGGGTTGGGTTCTGTACTTGGGGTCAGGGTTCAGGGTTGGGGAACTGTACTTGGGGTCAGGGTTCGGGGTTCAGGGTTGGGGGACTGTACTTGGGGTCAGGGTTCAGTGTTGTGGGACTGTTCTTGGGGTCAGGGGTCAGGGTTCAGGTTTGGAGGACTGTACTTGGGGTCAGGGTTCAGTGTTGTGGGACTGTTCTTGGGGTCAGGGGTCAGGATTCAGGTTTGGAGGACTGTACTTGGGGTCAGGTTTCTGGGTTGGGGGACTGTACTTGGGGTCAGGGGTCAGCGTTCTGGGTTGGGGGACTGTAATTGGGGTAGGGGTCAGAGTTCTTGGATGGGGAACTGTACTTGGGGTCAGGGACCGGGGTTCAGTGTTGGGGGACTGTATTTGGGGTCATGGGTCAGGGTTCAGGGTTGGGGGATTGTACTTGGAGTCAGAGTTCAGTGTTCATGTTGGGGAACTGTACTTGGGGTCAGAGTTCGGGGTTCAGGTTTGGGGGACTGTACTTGGCTTCAGGGGTCAGGGTTCAGGCTGGGAGGACTGTAATGGGGTCAGAGTTCAGGTTTGGGTCTGTACTTGGGGTCAGGGTTCAGGGTTGGGGAACTGTACTTGGGGTCAGAGTCCGGGGTTCTGTGTTGTGGGACTGTACGTGTGGTCAGTGTTCAGGGTTGGGGGACTGTACTTGGGGTCAGGGTTCAGGGTTGGGGGACTGTCCGTGGGGTCAGTGTTCAGTGTTGGGGGACTGTACTTTGGGTCAGGGGTCAGGTTTCAGGGTTGGGGGACTGTAATTGGGGTCAGAGTTCAGGGTTCTGGGTTTGTGGACTGTACTTGGGGTCAGGGGTCAGTGTTCAGGGTTGGATGACTGCACTTGTGGTCAGAGTTCACGGTTCAGGTTTGGGGGACTGTTCTTGGGGTCAGAGTTCAGTTTTCTGTGTTGGGGGACTGTAGTTGGGGTCAGGGGTCAGGATTCAGGGTTGGAGGACTGTACTTGGAATCAGAATTCAGGGTTCAGTGTTGGGGGACTGTACTTGAGGTCAGAGTTCAGGGTTGGAGGACTGTATTTGGGGTCAGGGTCCGGAGTTCAGTGTTGGGGGACTGTAGTTGGGGTCAGGGCTCAATGTTAAGGGGTGGATGACTGCACTTGGGGTCAGAGTTCAGGGTTCAGGTTTGGGGGACTGTACTTGGGTTCAGGGGTCAGGGTTCAGGGTTGGGGACTGTACTTGGGGTCAGGGTTCAGGGTTGGGGGACTGTACTTGGTGTCAGAGTTCAGGGTTCAGGGTTGGGGGACTGTACTTCGGATCTGGGTTCGGGGTTCACGGTTGGGGACTGTACTCGGTGTCAGGGGTCAGTGTTGGGGGACTGTACTTGGGGTCAGAGCTCAGGGTTCAGGGTTGGGGACTGTACTTGGGGTCAGAGCTCAGGGTTCTGTGTTAGGGGACTGTACTTGGGGTCAGGGGTCAGTGTTCAGGGTTGGATGACTGCACTTGGGGTCAGAGTTCACGGTTCAGGTTTAGGAGACTGTTCTTGGGGTCAGAGTTCAGTTTTCTGTGTTGGGGGACTGTACTTGGGGTCACGGGTCAGGGGTCAGGGTTGGAGGACTGTACTTGGGATCAGAATTCAGGGTTCAGTGTTGGGGGACTGTACGTGGGGTCAGAGTTCAGGGTTCAAGTTGGGGGACTGAACTTGGGATCAGGGATCAGGGTTCTGGGTTGGGGGACTGTACTTGGGGTCAGGGTTCAGAGTTGGGGGATTGTACTTGGAGTCAGAGTTCAGGTTTCATGTTGGGGGACTATACTTGGGATCAGGGATCAGGGTTGGAGTTTGTACTCGGGGTCAGAGTTCAGGGTTCAGTGTTGGGAGACTGTACTTGGTGTCAGGGTTCAGGGTTGGGGGACTGTACTTGGGGTCAGGGTTCAGTTGTTCAGGATTGGTGGACTGTACTTGGGGTCAGGGTTCAGGGTTCATGGTTGGGGGACTATACTTGTGGTCAGGGTTCAGGATTGGGTGACTGTACTTGGGATCAGGGGTCAGGGTTCAATGTTGGGGGACTGTACTTGGGGCCAGGGTTGGGGGACTGTACTTGGGGTCAGGGTTCAGATTTAGGGGACTGTACTTGGGATCAGGATTCAGCGTTCGAGGTTGGGGGACTGTACTTGAGCTCAGGGGTCAGGGATCAGGTTTGGGGAGTGTATTTGGGGTCAGGGTTCAGTGTTGGGGGACTTACTTGTTGTCAGAGTTCAGGGTTCAGTGTTGGGAGACTGTACTTGGGGTCAGGGTTCAGGTTTGGAGGACTGTACTTGGGGTTAGAATTCGGCGTTCCGTGTTGGGGGACTGTACTTGGGGTCAGGGTGCAGGTTTGCAAAACTGTACCTGGGGTGTGGGTTCAGGGTTCTGGTTTGGGGGACTGTACTTGGGGTCAGGGGTGAGGGTTGGGGGACTGTACTTGGGGTCAGGGCTCAATGTTCAGGGGTGGATGACTGCACTTGGGGTCAGAGTTCAGGGTTCAGGTTTGGGGGAATGTACTTGGGTTCAGGGGTCAGGGTTCAGGGTTGGGGACTGTACTTGGGGTCAGGGTTCAGGGTTCAGGGTTGGGGGACTGTACTTGGGATCTGGGTTCGGGGTTCAGGGTTGGGGGACTGTACTTGGGGTCAGAGCTCACGGTTCAGGGTTGGGTGACTGTAATTGGGGTCAGAGCTCAGTGTTCATGGTTGGGGGACTGTACTTGGGGTCAGGGTTCTGGGTTGGGGGACTGTACTTGGGGTCAGGGTTCAGTGTTCAGGGTTGGATGACTGCACTTGGGGTCAGAGTTTAGGGTTCAGGTTTGGGGGAATGTACTTGGGGTCAGGGTTCAGGGTTCAGGGTTGGGGGACTGTACTTGGGATCTGGGTTCGGGGTTCAGGGTTGGGGGACTGTACTCGGGGTCAGGGTTCAGTGTTGGGGGACTGTACTTGGGGTCAGGGTTCAGCGTTCAGGGTTGGGAGACTGTACTTAGGGTCAGGGTTCATGGTTCAGGGTTGGGGGACTGTACTTGGGGTCGGGTTCAGGGTTGGGGGACTGTACTTGGGATCGGGGTTCGGGGTTCAGGGTTGGGGGACTGTACTTGGGGTCAGGGTTCAGGTTTAGGGGATTGTATTGGTGTCAGGGTTCGGGGTTCAGTTTTGGGGGACTGTACTTGAGTTCAGGGTTCACGGTTGGAAGATTGTACTTGGGGTCAGAGTTCAGGGTTATGTGTTGGGGGACTGTAGTTGGGGTCAGGGGTCAGGGTTCAGGGTTGGAGGACTGTACTTGGGATCAGAGTTCAGTGTTCAGTGTTGGGGGACTGTACTTGGGGTCAGGGTTCAGAGTTGGGGGACTGTACTTGGTGTCAGAGTTCAGGGTTGGAAGATTGTACTTGGGGTCAGAGTTCAGGGTTCATGTTGGGGGAATGTACTTGGGGTCAGGGTTCAGGGTTCAGTATTGGGGGACTGTACTTGGGGTCAGAGCTCAGGGTTCAGTATTGGGGGACTGTACTTGGGGTCAGAGCTCAGGGTTCAGGGTTGGGGGTCTGTACTTGGGGTCAGGGGTCAGTGTTCAGGGTTGGGGGACTGTACTTGGGGTCAAGGTTCAGGGTTCTGGGTTGGGGCATGTTCTTGGGGTCAGGGTTCAGGGTTGGGGGACTGTACTTGGGGTCAGGGTTCAGTGTTGGGGGTCTGTACTTGGGGTCAGGGTTCAGTGTTCAGGGTTGGGGGACTGTACTTGGGGTCAAGGTTCAGGGTTCTGGGTTGGGGGACTGTTCTTGGGGTCAAGGTTCAGGGTTGGGGGACTGTACTTGGGATCAGGTTTAGGGATTCAGGTTTGGGGAACTGTAGTTGGGTTCAGGGTTCAGGTTTTGGGGTCTGCACTTGGGTCCAGTGGTCAGGGTTCAGGGTTCGAGGGCTGTACTTGGGGTCAGAGTTCAGGGTTGGGGGATTGTACTTGGGGTCAGGGTTCAGGGTTGGGGGACTGTACTTGGGGTCAGGGTTCAGTGTTCAGGGTTGGGGGACTGTACTTGGGGTCAAGGTTCAGGGTTTAGTGTTGGGGGACTGTACTTGGGGTCAGAGTTCAGTTTTCTGTGTTGGGGGACTGTACTTGGGGTCAGGGGTCAGGGTTCAGGGTTGGAGGACTGTACTTGGGATCAAGGCTCAGGGATCAGAGTTGGGGACTGTACTTGGGGTCAGGGTTCAGGGTTGGGGGACTGTACTTGAGCTCAGGGGTCAGGGATCAGGTTTGGGGAGTGTATTTGGGGTCAGGGTTCAGTGTTGGGGGACTTACTTGTTGTCAGAGTTCAGGGTTTAGGTTTGGGGGACTGTACTTGGGGTTAGAATTCGGCATTCCGTGTTGGGGGACTGTAGTTGGAGTCAGGGTTCGGGGTTCAGGGTTGGGGGACTGTAATTGGGGTCAGGGGTCAGGGTTCAGGACTGTACATGAGGTCAGAGTTCATGGTTCAGTGTTGGGGGACGGTACTTGGGGTCAGAGTTCAGGGTTGGGGGACTGTACTTGAGGTCAGGGGTCAGAGTTCAGGGTTGGGGGACTGTATTTGGGGTCAGGGTCCGGAGTTCAGTGTTGGGGGACTGTACTTGGGGTCAGGGCTCAATGTTCAGGGGTGGATGACTGCACTTGGGGTCAGAGTTCAGGGTTCAGGTTTGGGGGACTGTACTTGGGGTCAGGGTTCAGGGTTGGGGGACTGTACTTGGTGTCAGAGTTCAGGGTTCAGGGTTGGGGGACTGTACTTGGGATCTGGGTTCGGGGTTCAGGGTTGGGGACTGTACTCGGGGTCAGGGTTCAGGGTTGGGGGACTGTACTTGGGGTCAGAGCTCAGGGTTCTGGGTTGGGGGACTGTACTTGGGTTCAGGGGTCAGTGTTCATGGTTGGATGACTGCACTTGGGGTCAGAGCTCAGGGTTCTGGGTTAGGGGACTGTACTTGGGGTCAGGGGTCAGTGTTCAGGGTTGGATGACTGCACTTGGGGTCAGAGTTCACGTTTCAGGTTTGGGGGACTGTTCTTGGGGTCAGAGTTCAGTTTTCTGTGTTGGGGGACTGTACTTGGGATCAGAATTCAGGGTTCAGTGTTGGGGGACAGTGTTCAGGGTTCAAGTTGGGGACTGAACTTGGGGTCAGGGTTCAGGGTTCAGGTTTGGGGGACTGTACTTGGGGTCAGGGTTTGGGGTTCAGTATTGGGGGTCGATACTTGGGGTCAAGGATCAGGGTTGGGGTTTGTACTTGGGGTCAGAGTTCAGGGTTTAGTGTTGGGGGACTGTACTTGGTGTCAGGGTTCAGGGATGGGGGACTGTAGTTAGTGCCAGAGTTCAGGGTTCAGGGTTGGGGGACTGTACTTGGGGTCAGGGTTCAGTGTTGGGGGACTGTACTTGGGGTCAGGGTTCAGGGTTCAGTGTTGGGGGACTGTACTTGGGGTCAGGGTTCAGGGTTCAGTGTTGGGGGACTGTACTTGGGGTCAGGGTTCAGTGTTGGGGGACTGTACTTGGGATTTGGGTTCGGTGTTCAGGGTTGGGGGACTGTACTCGGGGTCAGGGTTCAATATTGGGGGACTGTACTTGTTGTCAGAGTTCAGGGTTCAGGTTTGGGGTCTGTACTTGGGGTCAGGGTTCAGTCTTCAGTGTTGGGGACTGTACTTGAGGTCAGGGTTCAGGGTTGGGGGACTATTTGTGGGGTCAGGGTTCAGGGTTGGGGGACTGTAGTTGGGGTCAGGGTTCATGGTTGGGGGACTATACTTGGGGTCAGAGTTCAGGGTTGGGGGACTGTGCTTGAGGTCAGGGGTCAGGGTTCAGGGTTGGGGGACTATACTTGGGGTCAGGGTCCGGAGTTCAGTGTTGGGGGACTGTACCTGGGGTCAGGGGTCAGAGTTCTGGATTGGGGGACTGTACTTGGGGTCAGGGTTCAGTGTTGGGGGACTATACTTGGGGTCAGAGTTCAGGGTTGGGGGACTGTGCTTGAGGTCAGGGGTCAGGGTTCAGGGTTGGGGGACTGTAGTTGGGGTCAGGGTTCATGGTTGGGGGACTATACTTGGGGTCAGAGTTCAGGGTTGGGGGACTGTGCTTGAGGTCAGGGGTCAGGGTTCAGGGTTGGGGGACTATACTTGGGGTCAGGGTCCGGAGTTCAGTGTTGGGGGACTGTACCTGGGGTCAGGGGTCAGAGTTCTGGATTGGGGGACTGTACTTGGGGTCAGGGTTAGGGGTTGGGAGACTTAACTTGGGGTCAGTGTTCAGGATTGGGGGACTGTACTTGGGGTCAGGGTTCCGGTTTCAGGGTTGGCAGACTGTATTGGGGTCAGGGTTCAGAGTTGGGGAACTGTACTTGGGGTCAGGAATCAGGCTTGGGGACTTTACTTGGGGTCAGGGTTCAGGGTTTAGGGTTGGGGACTGTACTTGAGGTCAGTGTTCGGGATTCATGCTTGGGAGACTGTACATGGGTTCAGGGGAAAAGGTTGGGGTACTGTACTTGGGGTCAAAGTATAGGGTTGGGGGACTATACTTGGTGTCAGGGTTCAGGGTTCAGGGTTGGTGAACTGTACTTGGGGTCAGGAATCAGGCTTGGGGACGTTACGTGGGGTCAGGGTTCAGGTTTCAGGGTTGGGGGACTGTACTTGGGGTCAGGGTTCAGGGTTGGGGGACTGTACTTGGGGTCAGGGTTCAGGGTTGGGGGACTGTACTTGGGGACAGGAGTCAGGTTTCTGCCTTGGGGGAGTGTACTTGGAGTCAGGGTCCGTGGTTCAGTGTTGGGGGACTGTACTTGGGGTCAGGGTTCAGTGTTCATGGTTGGGGAACTGTAATTGGGGTCAGGGTTCGGAGTTCAGATATGGAGGGCTGTACTTGGGATCAGGGGTCAGGATTCAATGTTGGACGACTGTAATGGGGTCAGAGGTCAGGGTTGGCGTTCTGTACCTGGGGTCAGGGGTCAGGGTTCTGGGTTGGGGGACTGTATTTGGCGTCAGGGTCCGGAGTTCAGTGTTGGGGGACTGTACCTGGAGTCAGGGGTCAGAGTTCTGGGTTGGGGGACTGTACTTGGGGTCAGGGTTAGGGGTTCAGTGTTGGGGGACTGTACTTGGCGTCAGGGTTCGGTGTTCAGGGTTGGGGGACTGTACTTGGCGTCAGGGTTCAGGGTTGGGAGACTTAACTTGGGGTCAGGGTTCAGGGTTGGGGGACTGGACTTGGGGTCAGGGTTCAAGGTTGGGTGACTGTATTTGGGGTCAGGGTTCCGGTTTCAGGGTTGGCAGACTGTATTGGGGGCAGGGTTCAGAGTTGGGGAACTGTACTTGGGGTCAGGGGTCAGGAATCAGGCTTGGGGACTTTACTTCGGGTCAGAGTTCAGGGTTCAGGGTTGGGGACTGTACTTGAGGTCATTGTTCGGGATTCATGGTTGGGAGACTGTATTTGGGTTCAGGGGAAAGGGTTGGGGTACTGTACTTGGGGTCAAAGTATAGGGTTGGGAGACTGTACTTGGGGTCAGAGTATAGGGTTGGGGGACAATACTTGGTGTCAGAGTTCAGGGTTCAGGGTTCAGGGTTGGTGAACTGTACTTGGGGTCAGGGGTCATGAATCAGGCTTGGGGACGTTACGTGGTGTCAGGGTTCAGGTTTCAGGGTTGGGGGACTGTACTTGGGGTCAGGGTTGGTGGACTGTACTTGGGGTCAGGGTTGGGGGACTGTACTTGGGTTCAGGGCTCAGAGTTCAGCGTTGGGGGACTGTACTTGGGGTCAGGGTTGGGGGACTGTACTTGGGTTCAGGGCTCAGAGTTCAGCGTTGGGGGACTGTACTTGGGGACAGGAGTCAGGGTTCTGCCTTGGGGGTGTACTTGGAGTCAGGGTCCGTGGTTCAGTGTTGGGGGACTGTACTTGGGGTCAGGGTTCAGTGTTGGAGAACTGCAATGGGGTCAGAGTTCAGGGTTGGGGTCTGTACTTGGGGTCAGAGTTCAGGGTTCTGGGTTGGGGAACTGTACTTGGGGTCAGAGTTCAGGGTTCATGGCTGGGGAACTGTAATTGGGGTCAGGGTTCGGGGTTCAGGTATGGAGGGCTGTACTTGGGATCAGGGGTCAGGATTCAATGTTGGACGACTGTAATGGGGTCAGAGGTCAGGGTTGGCGTTCTGTACCTGGGGTCAGGGGTCAGGGTTCTGGGTTGGGGGACTGTATTTGGGGTCAGGGTTCAGTATTGGGGGACTGTACTTGGGGTCAAGGTTCATTGTTCAGGGTTGGGGACTGTACTTGGGGTCAGGGTTCAGGGTTCAGGGTTGGGAGACTGTACTTGGGGTCAGGGTTCAGGTTTGGGGGACTGTACTTGGGGTCAGGGTTCAGGGTTGGGGGACTGTACTTGGGGTCAGGGTTCAGGGTTGGGGAACTATACTTGGGGTCAAGGGTCTAGGTTGGGGCACTGTACTTGGGATCAGGGTTCAGGGTTCAGGGTTGGGGGACTGTACTTGGGCTCAGGGGTCACGGATCAGCGTTGGGGACTGTACTTGGGGTCAGGGTTCAGAGTTCAGCGTTGGCGGACGGTACTTGTGGTCAGGGTTCAGGATTGGGGGACTGTACTTGGGGTCAAAGTTCAGGGTTCCGGGTTGGGGGACTCTACTTGGGGTCAGGGGTCAGGAATTAGGCTTGGGGATGTTACATGGGGTCAGGGTTCAGGTTTTAGGGTTGGGGAACTGTAATTGGGGTCAGGGTTCGGGGTTCAATGTTGGACAACTGTAATGGGGTCAGAGGACAGGGTTGGGGTTCTGTACTTGGGGTCAGGGGTCAGGGTTCTGGGTTGGGGGACTGTACTTGGGGTCAGGGTTCAGTGTTGGGGGACTGTACTTGGGGTCAGGGTTCAGGTTTGGGGTACAGTACTTCGGGTCAGGGTTCAGGGTTCAGTGTTGTGGGACTGTACTTGGGTTCAGGGTTGGGAGACTGTACTTGGGGTCAGGGCTTATGGTTGTGAGACGGTACTTGGGGTCAGGGTTCAGGATTGGGGGACTGTACTTGGGGTCAGGGTTCAGAGTTGTGGGACTGTACTTGGGTTCAGAGTTCAGGGTTCTGGCTTAGAGGGACTCTACTTGGGGTCAGGGGTCAGGCCTTAGCGTTAGGGGACTGGACTTGACGTCAGAGTTAGGTGACTGTACTTGGGGTCAGGGTTCAGGGTTGGGGGACTGTACTTGGGGTCAGAGTATAGGGTTGGGGGACTATACTTGGGGTCAGGGTTCATGGTTGGGGAACTGTACTTGGGGTCAGGGGTCAGGAATCAAGCTTGGGGACTTTACTTGGGGTCAGCGTTCAGAGTTGGGGTCTGTACTTGGGTTCAGGGGAAAGTTTCGGTCGACTTACTTGGGGTCAGGGTTCAGGTTTGGGGGACTGTACTTGGGGTCAGGGTTCAGGGTTCAGGGTTGTGGGACTGTACTTGGTTTCAGAGTTCAGTGTTCAGGGTTAGAGGGACTGTATTTGGGATCAGAGTTCAAGGTTCAGTGTTAGGGACTGGACTTGGGGTCAGGGTAGAGGTTTAGGTGACTGTACCTGGGGTCAGGGTTCCGGTTTCAGGGTTGGCAGACTGTATTGGGGTCAGGGTTCAGAGTTGGGGAACTGTACTTGGGATCAGGGGTCAGGAATCAGGCTTGGGGACGTTACGTGGGGTCAGGGTTCAGATTTCAGGGTTGGGGGACTGTACTTGGGGTCAGGGTTGGTGGACTGTACTTGGGGTCAGGGTTCAGGGTTGGGGGACTGTACTTGGGTTCAGGGCTCAGAGTTCAGCGTTGGCGAACTGTAGTGGGGTCAGAGTTCAGGGCTGGGGGTCTGTACTTGGGGTCAGAGTTCAGGGTTCTGGGTTGGGGAACTGTACTTGGGGTCAGGGTCCGGGATTCAGTGTTGGGGGATTGTACTTGGGGTCAGAGTTCAGGGTTCATGGTTGGGGAACTGTAATTGGGGTCAGGGTTCGGGGTTCAGGTATGGAGGGCTGTACTTGGGATCAGGGGTCAGGATTCACTGTTTGGACGACTGTAATGGGGTCAGAGGACTGGGTTGGGGTTCTGTACTTGGCGTCAGGGGTCAGGGTTCTGGGTTGGGGGACTGTATTTGGGGTCAGGGTTCAGATTTGGGGGACTGTACTTGGGATCGGGGTCAGGGTTCAGTGTTGGGGGACTGTACTTGGGGTCAGGGCACAGGTTTGGGGTACTGTATTTGGGGTCAGGGTTCAGGGTTCAGAGTTGTGGGACTGTACTTGGGTTCAGAGTTCAGGGTTCTGGCTTAGAGGGACTCTACTTGGGGTCAGGGGTCAGGCCTTAGCGTTAGGGGACTGGACTTGGCGTCAGGGTTAGGTGACTGTACTTGGGGTCAGGGTTCAGGGTTGGGGGACTGTACTTGGGGTCAGAGTATAGGGTTGGGGGACTATACTTGAGGTCAGGGTTCATGGTTGGGGAACTGTACTTGCAGTCAGGGGTCATGAATCAAGCTTAGGGACTTTACTTGGGGTCAGGGTTCAGAGTTGGGGTCTGTACTTGAGGTCAGTGTTCGGGATTCAGGGTTGGGAGACTGTACTTGGGTTCAGGGGAAAGTTTCGGTGGACTGTACTTGGGGTCAGGGTTCAGGATTGGGGGACTGTACTTGGTTTCAGAGTTCAGTGTTCAGGGTTAGAGGGACTGTATTTGGGGTCAGGTGTCAGGGTTCAGTGTTAGGGGACTGGACATGGGGTCAGGGTTCAGGTTTAGGTGACTGTACCTGGGGTCAGGGTTCCGGGTTGGGGGACTGTACTTGGGGTCAAGGTTCAGTGTTCAGGCTTGGGGACTGTACTTAGGGTCAGGGTTCAGGGTTCAGGGTTGGGGGAACTGTACTTGGGGTCAGGGTTCAGGTTTGGGGGACTGTACTTGGGGTCAGGGTACAGGGTTGGGGAACTATACTTGGGGTCATGGGTGGGGTTGGGGTACTGTACTTGGGATCAGGGTTCAGATTTGGGGGACTGTACTTGGGATCGGGGTCAGGGTTCAGTGTTGGAGGACTGTACTCAGGGTCAGGGTTCAGGGTTGGGGGACTGTACTTGGGGTCAGGTTTCAGTGTTGGGGGACTGTACTTGGGGTCAAAGTTCAGTGTTCAGGGTTGGGGGACTGTACTTGGGGTCAGGGTTCAGGGTTCAGGGTTGGGGGACTGTACTTGGGGTCAGGGTTCAGGTTTGGGGGACTGTACTTGGGGTCAGGGTTCAGGGTTCAGGGTTGGGGAACTGTACTTGGATCAGGGTTCAGGGTTTGGGGACTGTACTTGGGGTCAGGGTTCAGGGTTCAGGTTTGGGGGACTGTACTTGGGGTCAGGGTTCAGGGTTCAGGGTTGGGGAACTATCCTTGGGGTCATGGGTCTGGGTTGGCGGACTGTACTTGGGATCAGGGTTCAGGGTTGCGGGACTGTTCTTGGGGTCAAAGTTCAGGGTTCAGGGTTGGGGGACTGCAGTTTGGGTCAGGTTTAGGGATTCAGTGTTGGGGGACTGTCCTTGGGGTCAGGGTTCAGGGTTGGGGGACTGTACTTGGGGTCAAGGGTCTGGGTTGGGGGACTGTACTTGGGATCAGAGTTCAGGGTTCAGGGTTAGAGGGACTGTATTTGGGGTCAGGGCTCAGGGTTCAGCGTTAGGGGACTGGACTTGGGGTCAGGGTTCAGGGTTAGGTGACTGTACTTGGGGTCAGGGTTCCGGTTTCAGGGTTGGCAGACTGTATTGGGGTCAGGGGTCAGGAATCAGGCTTGGGGACATTACTTGGGGTCAGGGTTCAGGGTTGGGGATTGTACTTGAGGTCAGTGTTCGGGATTCATGGTTGGGAGACTGTACTTGGTTTCAGGGGAAAGGGTTGGGGTACTGTACTTGGGGTCAGAGTATAGGGTTGGGGGACTGTACTTGGGGTCAGGGGTCAGGAATCAGGCTTGGGGACTTTACGTGGGGTCAGGGTTCAGGTTTCAGGGTTCGAGGACTGTACTTGGGGGTCAGAGTGGTGGACTGTACTTGGGGTCAGGGTTCAGGGTTCAGGGTTGGGGGACTGTACTTGGGGTCATGGTTCAGGGTTGGGGAACAATACCTGGGGCCAGGGGTCTGGGTTGTGGGACTGTACTTGGGCTCAGGGGTCAGGAATCAGTGTCGGGGACTGTACTTGGGGTCAGGGTTCAGGGTTGGGGAACTGTACTTGGAGTCAGGGGTCAGGAATCAGGCTTGGGGACTTTACGTGGGGTCAGGGTTCAGGTTTCAGGGTTCGAGGACTGTACTTGGGGGTCAGAGTGGTGGACTGTACTTGGGGTCAGGGTTCAGGGTTCAGGGTTGGGGGACTGTACTTGGGGTCATGGTTCAGGGTTGGGGAACAATACCTGGGGCCAGGGGTCTGGGTTGTGGGACTGTACTTGGGCTCAGGGGTCAGGAATCAGTGTCGGGGACTGTACTTGGGGTCAGGGTTCAGGGTTCAGGGTTGGGGGACTATACTTGGGCTCAGGGGTCAGGGATCAGCGTTGGGGACTGTACTTGGGGTCAGGGTTCAGGGTTCAGAGTTGGGGGACTGTACTTGGGGTCAAGGATCATTGTTCAGGTTTGGGGGACTGTACTTGGGGTCAGGGTTCAGGGTTCAGGGTTGGGGGACTGTTCTTGGGGTCAGGGTTCAGGTTTGGGGGACTGTACTTGGGGTCAGGTTTCAGGGTTCAGGGTTGGGGGACTGTACTTGGGGTCAGGGTTCAGGGTTGGGGAACTATACTTGGGATCAGGGTTCAGGGTTGCGGGACTGTTCTTGGGGTCAAAGTTCAGGGTTCAGGGTTGGGGGACTGCAGTTTGGGTCAGGTTTAGGGATTCAGTGTTGGGGGACTGTCCTTGGGGTCAGGGTTCAGGGTTGGGGGACTGTACTTGGGGTCAAGGGTCTGGGTTGGGGGACTGTACTTGGGATCAGAGTTCAGGGTGCAGGTTTGGGGGACGGTACTTGGGGTCAGGATTCGGGGTTCAGGGTTGGGGGACTATACTTGGGTTCAGGGGTCATGGTTCAGGTTTGGAGGACTGTACTTGGGGTCAGAGTTCAGGGTTGGGTATCTGTACTTCGGGTCAGGGGTCAGGATTCTGTGTTGGCGGACTGTACATGTGGTCAGGGTTAGGGGTTCAGTGTTGGGGGACTGTACTTGGGGTCAGGGTTCAGGGTTGGGGGACTGTACTTGGCGCCAGGGTTCAGGGTTGGGAGACTCTACTTGGGGTCAGGGCTCATGGTTGTGCGATGGTACTTGGGGTCAAGGTTCAGGATTGGGGGACTGTACTTGGGGTCAGGGTTCAGGGTTCAGAGTTGTGGGACTGTACTTGGGGTCAAGGTTCAGGATTGGGGGACTGTACTTGGGGTCAGGGTTCAGGGTTCAGAGTTGGGACTGTACTTGGGTTCAGGGTTCAAGGTTGGGTGACTGTTCTTGGGGTCAGGGTATAGGGTTGGGATACTATACTAGGGGTCAGGGTTCGGGGTTCAGGTTTGGGGGACTGTACTTTGGTTCAGGGGTCAGGGTTCAATGTTCGAGTTCAGGGTTCCGGGTTAGAGGGAATGTACTTTGGGTCAGGGTTTAGCGTTAGGGGACTGGACTTGGGGTCAGGGTTCCGGTTTCAGGGTTGGCAGACTGTATTGGGGTCAGGGTTCAGGGTTGGGGGACTGTACTTGGGGTCAGATTATAGGGTTGGGGGACTATACTTGGGGTCAGGGTTCAGGGTTCAGGGTTGGGGAACTGTTCTTGGGGTCAGGGGTCAGGAATGAGGCTTGGGGACTTTACTTGGGGTCAGGGTTCAGGGTTCAGTGTTGGAGTCTGTACTTGAGGTCAGTGTTCCGTATTCATGGCTGGGAGATGATCCTTAGGTTCAGGTTTCAGGGTTCAGGGTTGGGTGACTGTTCTTGGGGTCAGAGTATAGGGTTGGGAGACTTTACTTGGGGTCAGGGTTCAGGGTTCAGTGTTGGGGAACTGTACTTGGGGTCAGGCTTCGGGGTTCAGGTTTGGGGGACTGTACTTGGGTTTAGGGGTCAGGGTTCAATGTTCAACGTCTGTAATGGGGTCAGAGTTCAGGGTTGGGGTTCTGTACTTGGGGTCAGGTGTCAGGGTTCATTGTTTGACGTCTGTAATGGGGTCAGTGTTCAGGGTTGGGGTTCTGTACTTGGGGTCAGGGTTCAGGTTTGGGGGACTGTACTTGTGTTCAGGGGTCAGGGTTCAGGGTTGGGCAACTGTACTTGGGATGAGAGTTCAGGGTTCAGTGTTGGGGGACTGTACTTGAGGTCAGGGTTCAGGTTTGGGGGACTGTACTTGGGGTCAGGGTTCAGTGTTCAGGGATGGGGGACTGTATTTGGGGTCAGGGTTCAGGGTTGGGGGACTGTACTTGGGGTCAGGGTTCAGGTTTGGGGGAACTATACTTGGGGCCAGGAGTCAGGGTTCAGGATTAGGAGAGTGTACTTGGGGTCAGGTTTCAGTGTTGAGGGACTGAACTTGGGGTCAGGGTTCGGGGTTTAGTGTTGGGGGACTGTACTTGGGGTCAGGGGTCAGGGTTCACGGTTAGGGGATTGTACTTGGGGTTAGAGTTCAGGGTTCATGTTGGGGGACAGTACTTGGGTTCAGGGGTCAGGGTTCTGGGTTGGGGAACTGTACTTGGGGTCAGGGTTCGGCGTTCAGTGTTTGGGGACTGTACTTGGGGTCAGGGGTCAGGGTTCTGGGTTGGGGGACTGTATTTGGGGTCAGGGTTCAGGTTTGGGGGACTGTACTTGGGATCAGGGGTCAGGGTTCAGGGTTGCGGGACTGTACTTGGGGTCAGGGTTCAGGGTTGGGGGACTGTACTTGGGGTCAATGTTCAGTGTTCAGGGTTGGGCCACTGTACTTGGGGTCAGGGTTCAGAGTTCAGGGTTGGGGGACTGTACTTGGGGTCAGGGTTCAGGTTTGGGGGACTGTACTTGGGGTCAGGGTTCAGGGTTCAGTGTTGGGGGACTGTACTTGGGGTCAGGGTTCAGGGTTCAGTGTTGGGGGACTGTACTTGGGGTCAGGCTTCAGGGTTCAGGGTTCGGGGACTGTACTTGGGATCAGGGTTCAGGGTTGGGGGACTGTACTTGGGGTCAGGGTTCAGGATTGGGGGACTGTACTTTGGTTTAGGGGTCAGGGTTCAGGGTTGCGGGACTGTTCTTGGGGTCAAAGTTCAGGGTTCAGGGTTGGGGGACTGTACTTGGGGTCAGCGTTCAGGGTTGGGGAACAATACCTGGGGCCAGGGGTCTGGGTTGTGGGACTGTACTTGGGATCAGGGTTCAGGGTTCAGGGTTGGGGGACTATACTTGGGCTCAGGGGTCAGGGATCAGCGTTGGGGACTGCACTTGGGGTCAAAGTTCAGAGTTCAGGGTTGGGGGACTGCAGTTGGGGTCAGGTTTAGGGATTCAGGGTTGGGGGACTGTACTTGAGTTCAGGGTTCGGGGTTCAGGGTTGGGGGACTGTACTTGGGTTCAGGGGTCAAGGTTCAGTGTTGGGGGACTGTATTTGGAGTCAGGGTTCAGGTTTGGGGGACTGTACTTGGGGTCAGGGTTCAGGGTTCAGGGTTGGGGGACTGTACTTGGGGTCAGGGTTCAGGGTTGGGGAACTATCCTTGGGGTCATGGGTCTGGGTTGGCGGACTGTACTTGGGATCAGGGTTCAGGGTTGCGGGACTGTTCTTGGGGTCAAAGTTCAGGGTTCAGGGTTGGGGGACTGCAGTTTGGGTCAGGTTTAGGGATTCAGTGTTGGGGGACTGTCCTTGGGGTCAGGGTTCAGGGTTGGGGGACTGTACTTGGGGTCAAGGGTCTGGGTTGGGGGACTGTACTTGGGATCAGAGTTCAGGGTGCAGGTTTGGGGGACGGTACTTGGGGTCAGGATTCGGGGTTCATGGTTGGGGGACTATACTTGGGTTCAGGGGTCATGGTTCAGGTTTGGAGGACTGTACTTGGGGTCAGAGTTCAGGGTTGGGTATCTGTACTTCGGGTCAGGGGTCAGGATTCTGTGTTGGCGGACTGTACTTGGGGTCAGGGTTAGGGGGTCATTGTTGGGGGACTGTACTTGGGGTGAGGGTTCAGGGTTGGGGGACTGTACTTGGCGCCAGGGTTCAGGGTTGGGAGACTCTACTTGGGGTCAGGGCTCATGGTTGTGCGATGGTACTTGGGGTCAAGGTTCAGGATTGGGGGACTGTACTTGGGGTCAGGGTTCAGGGTTCAGAGTTGTGGGACTGTACTTGGGTTCAGGGTTCAGGGTTGGGTGACTGTTCTTGGGGTCAGAGTATAGGGTTGGGATACTATACTAGGGGTCAGGGTTCAGTGCTGGGGAACTGTACTTGGGGTCAGGGTTCGGGGTTCAGGTTTGGGGGACTGTACTTTGGTTCAGGGGTCAGGGTTCAATGTTCGAGTTCAGGGTTCCGGGTTAGAGGGAATGTACTTTGGGTCAGGGTTTAGCGTTAGTGGACTGGACTTGGGGTCAGGGTTCAGGGTTAGGTGACTGTACTTGGGGTCTGGGTTCCGGTTTCAGGGTTGGCAGACTGTATTGGGGTCAGGGTTCAGGGTTGGGGGACTATACTTGGGGTCAGGGTTCAGGGTTCAGGGTTGGGGAACTGTTCTTGGGGTCAGATTATAGGGTTGGGGGACTATACTTGGGGTCAGGGTTCAGGGTTCAGGGTTGGGGAACTGTTCTTGGGGTCAGGGGTCAGGAATGAGGCTTGGGGACTTTACTTGGGGTCAGGGTTCAAGGTTCAGTGTTGGAGTCTGTACTTGAGGTCAGTGTTCCGTATTCATGGCTGGGAGACGGTCCTTAGTTTCAGGGTTCAGGGTTCAGGGTTGGGTGACTGTTCTTGGGGTCAGAGTATAGGGTTGGGAGACTTTACTTGGGGTCAGGGTTCAGGGTTCAGTGTTGGGGAACTTTACTTGGGATGAGAGTTCAGGGTTCAGTGTTGGGGCACTGTACTTGAGGTCAGGGTTCAGGTTTGGGGGACTGTACTTGGGGTCAGGGTTCAGTGTTCAGGGATGGGGGACTGTACTTGGGGTCAGGGTTCAGGGTTGGGGGACTGTACTTGGGGTCAGGGTTCAGGTTTGGGGGAACTATACTTGGGGCCAGGAGTCAGTGTTCAGGATTAGGAGAGTGTACTTGGGGTCAGGTTTCAGTGTTGAGGGACTGAACTTGGGGTCAGGGTTCGGGGTTTAGTGTTGGGGGACTGTACTTGGGGTCAGGGGTCAGGGTTCACGGTTAGGGGATTGTACTTGGGGTTAGAGTTCAGGGTTCATGTTGGGGGACTGTATTTGGGGTCAGGGATCAGGTTTGGGGTACTGTACTTGGGATCAGGGGTCAGGGGTGAGGGTTGCGGGACTGTACTTGGGGTCAGGGTTCGGGTTTGGGGGACTGTACTTGGGGTCAGGGTTCAGTGTCGGGGGACTGTACTTGGGTTCAGGGTTCAGGTTTGGGGGACTGTACTTGGGGTCAGGGTTCAGGGTTCAGTGTTGGGGGACTGTACTTGGGGTCAGGCTTCAGGTTTCCGGGTTGGGGGACTGTACTTGGGGTCAGGGTTCAGGGTTGGGGAACTATACTTGGGGTCAAGGATCTGGGTTCGGGGTCTGTACTTGGGATCAGGGTTCAGGGTTCAGGGTTGGGGGACTGTACTTGGGGTCAGGGTTCAGGGTTCAGGTTTGGGGGACTGTATTTGGGGTCAGGGTTCAGGGTTCAGGGTCGGGGGACTGTACTTGAGGTCAGGCTTCAGGGTTCAGGGTTGGGTGACTGTACTTGGGGTCAAGGTTCAGGGTTGGGGAACTATACTTGGGGTCAAGGGTCTGGGTTGGGGGACTGTACTTGGGATCAGGGTTCAGGTTTGCGGGACTGTACTTGGGGTCAGAGTTCAGGGTTGGGGGACGGTACTTGGGGTCAGGGTTCAGGATTGGGGGACTGTACTTTGGTTTAGGGGTCAGGGTTGCGGGACTGTTCTTGGGGTCAAAGTTCAGGGTTCAGGGTTGGGAGACTGCAGTTGGGGTCAGGTTTAGGGATTCAGGGTTGGGGGACTGTCCTTGGGGTCAGCGTTCAGGGTTGGGGGTCTCGACTTGGGATCAGAGTTCAAGGTGTAGGTTTGGGGGACGGTACTTGAGGTCAGGGTTCGGGGTTCAGGGTTACAGGACTGTACTTGGGTTCAGGTGTCAAGGTTCAGGGTTGGAGGACTGTACTTGGTGTCAGAGTTCAGGGTTGGGTGTCTGTACTTCGGGTCAGGGTCAGGATTCTGTGTTGGCGGACTGTACTTGGGGTCAGGGTTAGGGGTTGGGAGACTGTACTTGGGGTCAGGGCTCATGATTGTGAGACGGTATTGGGGGTCAGGGTTCAGGATTGGGGGACTGTACTTGGGGTCAGGGTTCAGGGTTCATAGTTGTGGGACTGTACTTGGGTTCAGAGTTCAGGGTTCTGGGTTAGAGGGAATGTTCTTGGGGTCAGTGTTTAGCGTTAGGGGACTGTACTTGGGTTCAGGGTTCAGGGTTAGGTGACTGTACTTGGGGTCAGGATTCCGGTTTCAGGGTTGGCAGACTGTACTTGGGGTCAGGGATCAGGGTTGCGGGACTGTACTTGGGGTCAGGGGAAAGGTTTGGAGTACTGTACTTGGGGTCAGGGTTCAGGTTTGGGGGACTGTACTTGGGGTCAGTGTTCAGGGTTCAGGGTTGTGGGACTGTACTTGGTTTCAGAGTTCAGGGTTTAGGGTTAGAGGGACTGTATTTGGCGTCAGGGGTCAGGGTTGGGGAACTGTACTTGGGGTCAGGGTTCAGGAATCAGGCTTGGGGACATTACTTGGGGTCAAGGTTCAGGGTTCAGGGTTGGGGACTGTACTTGAGGTCAGTGTTCAGGATTCATGGTTGGGAGACTGTACTTGGGTTCAGGGAAAAGGGTTTGGGGTACTGTACTTGGGATCAGGGGTCAGGGTTCACGGTTAGGGGATTGTACTTGGGGTTAGAGTTCAGGGTTCATGTTGGGGGACTGTACTTGGGGTCAGGGGTCAGGGTTCTGGGTTGGGGAACTGTACTTGGGTCAGGGTTCGGCGTTCAGTGTTTGGGGACTGTACTTGGAGTCAGGGGTCAGGGTTCTGGGTTGGGGGACTGTATTTGGGGTCAGGGATCAGGTTTGGGGTACTGCACTTGGGATCAGGGGTCAGGGTTCAGGGTTGCAGGACTGTACTTGGGGTCAGGGTTCGGGTTTGGGGGACTGTACTTGGGGTCAGGGTTCAGGGTTCAGGGTTGAGGGACTGTACTTGGGGTCAGGGTTCAGGGTTGGGGAACTATACTTGGGGTCAAGGGTCTGGGTTGGGGGACTGTACTTGGGATCAGGGTTCAGGGTTCAGGGTTGGGGGACTGTACTTGAGGTCAGGGTTCAGGGTTCAGGGTTGGGGGACGGTACTTGTGGTCAGGGTTCAGGATTGGGGGACTGTACTTGGGGTCAGGGTTCAGGATTGGGGGACTGTACTTTGGTTTAGGGGTCAGGGTTCAGGGTTGCGGGACTGTTCTTGGGGTCAAAGTTCAGGGTTCAGGGTTGGGTGACTGCAGTTGGGGTCAGGTTTAGGGATTCAGGGTTAGGGGACTGTACTTGGGTTCGGGGTTCAGTGATGGGGGACTGTCCTTGGGGTCAGCGTTCAGGGTTGGGGGTCTCGATTTTGGATCAGAGTTCAGGGTGTAGGTTTGGGGGACGGTACTTGAGGTTAGGGTTCGTGGTTCAGGGTTGCGGTACTGTACTTGGGTTCAGGTGTCAAGGTTCAGGGTTGGAGGACTGTACTTGGTGTCAGAGTTCAGGGTTGGGTGTCTGTACTTCGGGTCAGGGGTCAGGATTCTGTGTTGGCGGATTGTACTTGGGGTCAGGGTTAGGGGTTCAGTGTTGGGGGACTGTACTTGGGGTGAGGGTTCAGGGTTGAGGGACTGTACTTGGCGTCAGGGTTCAGGGTTGGGAGACTGTACTTGGGGTCAGGGCTCATGGTTGTGAGACGGTACTGGGGGTCAGGGTTCAGTTGTTCAGGATTGGGGGACTGTACTTGGGATCAGAGTTCAGGGTTGGGGGACTGTACTTGGGGTCAGGGTTCAGGGTTGTGGGACTGTACTTGGTTTCAGAGTTCAGGGTTCAGGGTTAGAGGGACTGTATTTGGCGTCAGGGGTCAGGGTTGGGGAACTGTACTTGGGGTCAGGGGTCAGGAATCAGGCTTGGGGACATTACTTGGGGTCAAGGTTCAGGGTTCAGGGTTGGGGACTGTACTTGGGTTCAGGGGAAAGGGTTGGGGGACTGTACTTGGGATTAGAGAATAGGGTTGGGGGACTATACTTGGTGTCAGGGTTCAGGGTTGGGGATTTGTACTTGGGGTCAGGGGTCAGGAATCAGGCTTGGGGACTTTACGTGGGGTCAGGGTTCAGGTTTCAGGGTTGGGGGACTGTACTTGGGGTCACAGTTGGTGGACTGTACTTGGGGTCAGGATTCAGCGTTGGGGGATTGTACTTGGGGTCAGGGCTCAGAGTTCAGCATTGGGGGACTGTATTTGGGGTCAGGGTTCAGGGTTCAGAGTTGGCGGACTGTACTTGGGGTCAGGGTTCAGGGTTGGGGGACTGTACTTGGGGTCAGAGTATTCGGTTGGGGGACTATACTTGGAGTCAGGGTTCAGGGTTGGGGAACTGTACTTGGGGTCAGGGGTCAGGAATCAATCTTGGGGACTTTACTTGGGGTCAGGGTTGGGGTCTGTACTTGCGTCAGTGTTCGGGATTCAGGGTTGGGAGACTGTACTTGGGTTCACGGGAAAGGTTTGTGGACTGTACTTGGGGTCAGGGTTCAGGATTGGGGGACTGTACTTGGGGTCAGTGTTCAGGGTTCAGGGTTGTGGGACTGTACTTGGGGTCAGGGTTCAGGGTTGTGGGACTGTACTTGAGGTCAGTGTTCGGGATTCATGGTTGGGAGACTGTACTTGGGTTCAGGGGAAAGGGTTGGGTACTGTACTTGGGGTCAGAGTATAGGGTTGGGGGACTATACTTGGGGTCAGGGTTCAGGGTTGGGGAACTGTACTTGGGGTCAGGGGTCAGGAATCAGGCTTGGGGACTTTACGTGGGATCAGGGTTCAGGTTTCAGTGTTGGGGGACTGTACTTGGGGTCAGGGTTGGTGGACTGTACTTGAGGTTAGGGTTCAGGGTTAGTGGACTGTACTTGGGTTCAGTGCTCAGAGTTCAGCGTTGGGGGACTGTACTTGCGGACAGGGGTCAGGGTTCTACCTTGGGGGAGTGTACTTGGGATCAGGGGTCAGAGTTCAGGGTTGGGGGACTGTACTTGGGGTCAGGGTTCAGGTTTGGAGGACTGTACTTGGGGTCAGGGTTCAGGGTTGGGGGACTGTAATTGTTGTCAGAGTTCAGGGTTCAGGGTTGGGGGACTGTACTTGGGGTCAGGGTTCAGTGTTGGGGGATGGTACTTGGGGTCAAGGTTCAGTGTTCAGGGTTGGAGGACTGTACTTGGGGTCAGGGTTCAGGGTTCAGTGTTGGGGGACTGTACTTGGGGTCAGGGTTCAGGTTTGGGGGACTGTACTTGGGGTCAGACTATAGGGTTGGGGGACTATACTTGGGGTCAGGGTTCAGGGTTAGGGAACTGTACATGGGGTCAGGGGTCAGGAATCAATCTTGGGGACTTTACTTGTGGTTAGAATTCAGGATTGGGGTCTGTACTTGAGGTCAGTATTCGGGATTCAGTGTTGGGAGACTGTACTTGGGGTCAGTGTTCAGGGTTCAGGGTTGTGGGACTGTACTTGGGGTCAGGGTTCAGGGTTGTGGGACTGTACTTGGTTTCAGAGTTCAGGGTTCAGGGTTAGAGGGACTGTATTTGGGGTCAGGAGTCAGGGTTCAGCGTTAGGGGACTGGACTTGGGGTCAGGGTTCCGGTTTCAGGGTTGGCAGACTGTATTGGGGTCAGGGTTCAGGGTTGGGGAAATGTACTTGGGGTCAGGGGTCAGGAATCAGGCTTGGGGACATTACTTGGGGTCAGGGTTGCGGGTTCAGGGTTGGGGACTGTACTTGTGGTCAGTGTTCGGGATTCATGGTTGGGAGACTGTACTTGGGGTCAGAGTATAGGGTTGGGGGACTATACTTGGGGTCAGGGTTCAGGGTTGGGGAACTGTACTTGGGGTCCGGGGTCAGGAATCAGGCTTGGGGACTTTACGTGGGGTCAGGGTTCAGGTTTCAGGGTTGGGGGACTGTACTTGGGGTCACAGTTGGTGGACTGTCCTTGAGGTCAGGGTTCAGGGTTCAGGGTTGGGGGACTGTACTTGGGGTCAGGCTTCAGAGTTCAGGGTTGGGGGACTGTAGTTGGGGTCAGGGTTCAGGTTTGGGGAACTATACTTGGGGTCAGGGGTCTGGGTTGGGGGACTGTGCTTGGGATCAGGGTTTGGGTTCAGGGTTGGGGGACTGTACTTGGGTTTAGGGGTCAGGATTCAGGGTTGCGGGACTGTTCTTGTGGTCAAAGTTCAGGGTTCAGGGTTGGGGGACTGCAGTTGTGGTCAGGTTTAGGAATTCAGGGTTGGGAGACTGTACTTGGGGTCGGGGTTCAATAATGGGGGACAGTCCTTGGGGTCAGGGTTCAGGGTTGGGGGACTCTACTTGGGGTCAGAGTTCAGGGTGCAGGTTTGGGGGACTGTACTTGAGGTTACGGTTCGGGGTTCAGGGTTGGGGGACGGTACTTGCGTTCAGGGGTCAAGCTTCAGGGTTGGAGGACTGTACTTGGCGTCAGAGTTCAAGGTTGGGTGACTGTACTTTGGGTCAGGGGTCAGGATTCTGTGTTGGCGGACTGTACTTGGGGTGAGGGTTAGGGGTTCAGTGTTGGAGGACTGTACTTGGCGTCAGGGTTCAGGGTTGGGAGACTGTACTTTGGGTCAGGGCTCAGGGTTGTGCGATGGTACTTGGGGTCAGGGTTCAGGATTGTGGGACTGTATTTGGGGTCAGGGTTCAGGGTTCAGAGTTGTGGGACTGTACTTGGGTTCAGAGTCTAGGATTCTGGGTTAGAGGGACTGTACTTGGGGTCAGGAGTCAGGGTTCAGCGTTAGGGGACTGGACTTGGGGTCAGGGTTCCGGTTTCAGGGATGGCAGGCTGTACTTGGGGTCAGGGTTCAGGGTTGGGGGACTGTACTTTGGGTCAGAGTATAGGGTTGGGGGACTATACTTGGGGTCAGGGTTCATGGTTGGGGAACTGTACTTGGTGTCAGGGGTCAGAAATCAAGCTTGGGGACTTTACTTGGGGTCAGGATTCAGGGTTCAGGGTTGGGGTCTGTACTTGAGGTCAGTGTTCGGGATTCATGGTTGGGAGACTGTACTTGGGTTCAGGGGAAAGGGTTGGGGTACTGTACTTGGGGTCAGAGTATAGGGTTGGGGGACTGTACTTGGGGTCAGAGTATAGGGTTGGGGGACTATACTTGGGGACAGAGTTCTGGGTTCATGGTTGGGGAACTGTAATTGGGGTCAGGGTTCGGGGTTCAGGTATGGAGGGCTGTACTTGGGATCAGGGGTCAGGATTCAATGTTGGACGGCTGTAATGGGGTCAGAGGTCAAGGTTGGGGTTCTGTACTTGGGGTCAGGGGTCAGGGTTCTGGGTTGTGTGACTGTATTTGGGGTCGGGGTTCAGGTTTGGGGACTGTACTCGGGATCAGGGGTCAGAGTTCAGGGTTTGGGGAACTGTACTTGGGGTCAGGGTTCAGGTTTGGGGGACTGTACTTGGGGTCAGGGATCAGAGTTGGGGGACTGTAGTTTGTGTCAGAGTTCAGAGTTGGGGGACTGTACTTGGGGTCAGGGTTCAGTGTTGGGGGACTGTACTTGGGGTCAAGTTTCAGTATTCAGGGTTGGGGGACTGTACTTGGGGTCAGGGTTCAGGGTTCAGGGTTGGGGGACTGTACTTGGGGTCAGGGTTCAGGTTTGGAGGACTTTACTTGGGGTCAGGGTTCAGGGTTCATGGTTGGGGGACTGTACTTGGGGTCAGGCTTCAGGGTTCAGGGTTGGGGGACTGTACTTGGAGTCAGGGTTCAGGGTTGGGGAACTATACTTGGGGTCAGGGGTCTGGGTTGGGGGACTGTACTTGGGATCAGGGTTCAGGATTCAAGGTTGGGGGACTGTACTTGGGCTCAGGGGTCAGGGATCAGCGTTGGGGACTGTACTTGGGGTCAGGGTTCAGGGTTCATGGTTGGGGGACGGTACTTGTGGTCAGGGTTCAGGATTGGGGGACTGTACTTGGGGTCAGGGTTCAGGATTGGGGGACTGTACTTTGGTTTAGGGGTCAGGGTTCAGGGTTGCGGGACTGTTCTTGGGGTCAAAGTACAGGGTTCGGGGTTGGGGGACTGCAGTTGGGGTTAGGTTTCGGGATTCAGGGTTTGGGGACTGTACTTGGGGTTGGCGTTCAGTGATGGGGGACTGTCCTTGGGGTCAGCGTTCAGGGTTGGGGGACTCTACTTGGGGTCAGAGTTCAGGGTGCAGATTTGGGGGAGTGTACTTGAGGTCAGGGTTCGGGGTTCAGGGTAGGGGGACTGTACTTGGGTTCAGGGGTCAAGGTTCAGGGTTGGAGTACTCTACTTGGGGTCAGAGTTGAGGTTTGGGTGACTGTACTTCGGGGTCAGGGGTCAGTATTCTGAGTTGGCGGACTATACTTGGGGTCAGGGTTAGGGGTTCAGTGTTGGGGGACTGTACTTGGGGTCAGGGGTCAGGGTTGCAGGACTGTACTTGGCGTCAGGGTTGGGAGACTGTACTTGGGGTCAGGCTTATGGTTGTGAGACGGTACTTGGGGTCAGGGTTCAGGATTGGGGGACTGTAATTGGGGTCAGGGTTCAGAGTTGTGTGACTGTACTTGGGTTCAGAGTTCAGGGTTCTGGGTTAGAGAGAATGTACTTGGGTTCAGGGTTTAGCGTTAGGGTACTGGACTTGGGTCAGGATGCCGGATTCAGGGTTGGCAGACTGTACTTGGGGTCAGGATCAGGGTTGGGGGACTGTACTTGGGGTCAGAGTATAGGGTTGGGGGACAATACTTGGGGTCAGGGTTCAGGGTTGGGGAACTGTACTTGGGGTCAGGGGTCAGGAATCAAGCTTGGGGTCTTTACTTGGCGTCAGGGTTCAGGGTTGGGGTCTGTACTTGAGGTCAGTGTTCGGGATTCAGGGTTGGGAGACTGTACTTGGGTCAGGGAAAGGGTTGGGGTACTGTACTTGGGGTCAGAGTATAGGGTTGGGGGACTGTACTTGGGGTCAGAGTATAGGGTTGGGGGACTATACTTGGGGTCAGGTTTCAGGGTTGGGGGACTGTACTTGGGGTCAGGTTTCAAGGTTGGGGGACTGTACTTGGGGTCCGGGTTGGTGGACTGTACTTGGGGTCAGGGTTCAGGTTTGGGGACTGTACTTGGGTTCAGGGCTCAGAGTTCAGCGTTGGGGGACTGTACTTGGGGTCAGGGTCAGGGTTCAGTGTTGCGGAACTGTAATGGGGTCAGAGGTCAGGGTTGGTGGTCTGAACTTGGGGTCAGAGTTCAGGGTTCTGGGTTGGGGAACTGCACTTGGGGTCAGGGTCCAGGGCTCAGTGTTGGGGATTGTATTTGGGGTCAGAGTTCAAGGTTCATGGTTGGGGAACTGTAATTGGGGTCAGGGTTCGGGGTTCAGGTATGGAGGGCTGTACTTGGGATCAGGGGTCAGGATTCAATGTTGGACGACTGTAATGGGGTCAGAGGTCAGGGTTGGGGTTCTGTACTTGGGGTCAGGGGTCAGGGTTCTGGGTTGGGGGACTGTATTTGGGGTCAGGTTCAGGTTTGGGGGACTGTACTTGGGATCAGGGGTCAGACTTCTGGTTTGGGGGACTGTACTTGGGGTCAGGGTTCAGGGTTGGGGACTCTAGTTGGAGTCAGAGTTCAGGGTTCATGGTTGGGGGACTGTACTTGGGGTCAGGGTTCAGTGTTGGGGGACGGTAATAGGGGTCAGGGTTCAGGATTGGGGGACTGTACTTGGGGTCAGGGTTCAGGATTGGGGGACTGTACTTGGGTCAGGGTTCAGGTTTGGCGGACTGTACTTGGGGTCAGTGTATAGGGTTGGGGGACTGTACTTGGGGTCAGGGTTCAGGGTTCAGTGTTGGGGGACTGTAATGGGGTCAGAGTTCAGGGACTTACATTGGGAGTCGAACGACTGTACTGGGGTCAGAGTTCAGGGTTCTGGGTTGGGTAATTGTACTTGGGGTCAGGGTTCGGGGTTCAGGTATGGAGGGCTCTACTTGGGATCAGGGGTCAAGATTCAATGTTGGACGACTGTAATGGGGTCAGAGGTCAGGATTGGGGTTCTGTACTTGGGGTCAGGTGTCAGGGTTGTGGGTTGGGGGACTGTACTTGGGTCAGGGTTCAGTGTTGGGGGACTGTACTTGGGATCAGGGTCAGAGTTCAGGGTTGGGGGACTGTACTTGGGGTCAGGGTTCAGGTTTGGGGGACTGTACCTGGGGTCAGGGTTCAGGATTGGGGGACTGTAGTTGGTGTCAGAGTTCAGGGTTCAGGGTTGGGGGACTGTACTTGAGGTCAGTGTTCAGGGTTCATGGTTGGGGGACTGTACTTGGGGTCAGAGCTCAGGGTTCAGGGTTGGGGGACTGTACTTGGGGTCAGGGTTCAGTTTTCGGGGACTGTACTTGGGGTCAAGGTTCAGGTTGGGTCCCATGATGTGTCCTTTAGGGGGATTGTCCAGGATAAACTGTCCCTCTGTCCCATGGTGTGTCCTTTAGGGGGATTGTCCAGGATAAACTGTCCCTCTGTCCCATGGTGTGTCCTTTTGGGGGATTGTCCAGGATAAACTGTCCCTCTGTCCCATGGTGCATCCTTTAGTGGGATTGTCCAGGATAAAGTGTCCCTCTGTCCCATGATGTGTCCTTTAGGGGGATTGTCCAGGATAAACTGTCCCTCTGTCCCATGGTGTGTCCTTTAGGGGGATTGTCCAGGATAAACTGACCCTCTGTCCCATGGTGTGTCCTTTAGGGGGATTGTCCAGGATAAACTGTCCCTCTGTCCCATGGTGTGACCTTTAGGGGGATTGTCCAGGATAAATCGTCCCTCTGTCCCATGATGGGCACAGGGACCGAGGGAGAGACACAGGGAACGAGAAAGTGACAGGGACCGAGTGAGACATAGGGACTGAGAGAGACACAGGGACCGAGAGAGACACAGGGACCGAGTGAGAGACACAGGGACCGAGAGAGAGACACAGGGACTGAGAGAGAGAGAGACACAGGGATCAAGAGAGACACAGGGACCGAGAGGGAGACACAAGAACCGAGAGAGAGACACAGGGACTGAGAGAGAGAGAGACACAGGGATCGAGAGAGACACAGGGACCGAGAGAGACACAGGGACTGAGAGAGAGACACCGGGACCGAGAGAGAGACAGGGACCGAGAGAGAGACACAGGGACTGAGAGAGAGACACCGGACCGAGAGAGAGACAGGGACCGAGAGAGAGAGACACAGGGACCGAGAGAGAGAGAGACACAGGGACCGAGAGAGACACTGGGACCGAGAGAGACACAGGACCGAGAGAGAGACAGGGACTGAGGGAGAGACACCGGGACCGAGAGAGAGACAGGGACCGACAGAGAGACAGGGACAGAGAGAGAGAGACACAGGGACCGAGAGAGAGAGAGACACAGGGACCGAGAGAGACACTGGGACCGAGAGAGACACAGGGACCGAGAGACACACAGTGACTGAGAGAGTCACAGGGACAAAGTGAGATACAGGGACCGAGAGAGACGCAGAGAGCAAGAGAGAGACAGGGACCGAGAGAGAGGCACAGGGACCGAGAGAGAGAGAGAGGGACCGAGAGAGAGACACAGGGACTGAGAGAGAGACAGGGACCGATAGAGACACAGGGACTGAGTGAGAGACAACCGGGACCGAGAGAGAGACAGGGACCGAGAGAGAGAGACACAGGGACCGAGAGAGCGAGAGACACAGGGACCGAGAGAGACACAGGGACCGAGAGAGACACAGGGACTGAGACAGAGACACCGGACCGAGAGAGAGACAGGGACCGAGAGAGAGAGACACAGGGAATGAGAGAGAGAGAGACACAGGGACCGAGAGAGACACCGGGACCGAGAGAGACACAGGACCGAGAGAGACACAGGGACAGAGAGAGACACGGACTGAGAGAGAGACACCGGGACCGAGAGAGAGACAGGGACCGAGAGAGAGAGACACAGGGACCGAGAGAGACACCGGGACCGAGAGAGAGACAGGTACCGAGAGAGTGAGACACAGGGTCCGAGAGAGAGACACAGGGACCGAGTGAGAGACACAGGGACCGAGAGAAACACAGGGACCGAGAGAGACACAGGGACTGAGAGAGAGACACAGGGACGGAGAAAGTCACAGGGACCGACTGAGAGACACAGGACCGAGTGAGAGACACAGGGACCGAGAGAGACACAGGGACCGAGAGACACACAGTGACTGAGAGAGTCACAGGGACAAAGTGAGATACAGGGACCGACAGAGACGCAGAGAGCAAGAGAGAGACAGGGACCGAGAGAGAGGCACAGGGACCGAGAGAGAGAGAGAGGGACCGAGAGCGAGACACAGGGACTGAGAGAGAGACAGGACTGACAGAGGCACAGGGACCGAGTGAGACACAGGGACCGAGAGAGACACAGGGACCGAGAGACACACAGTGACTGAGAGAGTCACAGGGACAAAGTGAGATACAGGGACCGAGAGAGACGCAGAGAGCAAGAGAGAGACAGGGACCGAGAGAGAGGCACAGGGACCGAGAGAGAGAGAGAGGGACCGAGAGAGAGACACAGGGACTGAGAGAGAGACAGGGACCGAGAGAGACACAGAGAGTAAGAGAGAGAGACACAGTGACCGAGAGAGCGACACAGGGACCGAGAGAGACACTGTGACTGAGAGAGTCACAGGGACCGAGAGAGACACAGGGACCGAGAGAGAGAGACAGGGACTGAGAGAGAGACAGGGACCGAGTTAGACACAGGGACCGAGAGTGAGACACAGGGACCGAGAGAGACACAGGGACCGAGAGAGAGACACAGGGACCGAGAAAGAGACACAGGGACTGAGAGAGAGACAGGGACCGAGTAGACACAGGGACCGAGAGTGAGACACAGGGACCGAGAGAGACACAGGGACCGAGAGAGAGACACAGGGACCGAGAGAGACACAGCGGCCGAGTGACACACAGCGTCCGAGAGAGACACAGGGACTGAGAGAGAGACACAGGAACCGAGAAAGAGACACAGGGACCGAGAAAGAGACACAGGGACTGAGAGAGAGACAGGGACCGAGAGAGAGACAGGGACCGAGTGAGACACAGGGACCGAGAGAGACACAGGGACCGAGTGAGAGAGAGACAGGGACCGAGTGAGACACAGGGACCGAGAGAGACACAGGGACCGAGAGAGAGAGAGACAGGGATCGAGAGAGAGACAGGGACCGAGTTAGACACAGGGACCGAGAGAGACACAGGGACCGAGAGAGAGAGAGACAGGGACCGAGAGAGAGACAGGGTCCGAGTGAGACACAGGGACTGAGAGAGAAATAGGGGTGAGAGAGAGACACAGGGACCGAGAGAGACACAGCGACCGAGTGAGACATAGGGACCGAGAGAGAGACACAGGGACCGACAGAGACACAGGGACTGACAGAGACACAGGGACCGAGTGAGTGACACAGGGACTGAGAGAGACACAGGGACCGAGTGAGAGAGAGAGACAGGGACCGAGAGAGAGACAGGGACCGAGTGAGACACAGGGACTGAGAGAGAAATGGGGGTGAGAGAGAGACACAGGGACCGAGAGAGACACAGGGACCGAGTGAGACACAGGGACCGAGAGAGAGACACAGGCGACCGAGAGAGACACAGGGACTGACAGAGACACAGGGACCGAGTGAGTGACACAGGGACTGAGAGAGACACAGGGACCGAGAGTGAGACACAGCGACCGAGAGAGAGACACAGGGACCGAAAGAGAGACACAGGGACCGAGAGAGACACCGGGACCGCAAGAGAAATAGGGGTGAGAGAGAGACACAGGGACCGAGAGAGACACAGGGACCGAGAGAGACACAGGGACCGAGAGAGAGACAGGGACCGAGAGAGACACAGGGGCCGAGAGAGACGCATGGACCGAGAGAGACAGAGGGACCGAGAGAGACACCGGGACGAGAGAGACACAGGGACCGAGAGAGAGACAGGGACCGAGTGAGACACAGGGAC
Source organism: Prionace glauca (assembly GCA_037974335.1). Classification (NCBI taxonomy): domain Eukaryota; kingdom Metazoa; phylum Chordata; class Chondrichthyes; order Carcharhiniformes; family Carcharhinidae; genus Prionace; species Prionace glauca. Next base: position 18,467 of record JBBMRE010000116.1, on the reverse strand, counting down.
CGAGAGAGACACAGGGACCGAGAGAGAGAGAGACAGGGACTGAGAGAGACACAGGGAGCGAGTGAGAGACAAAGGGACCGAGTGGGAGACAGGGACCGAGTGAGAGACACAGGGACCGAATGAGGCACAGGGACCGAGAGAGAGACACTGGGACTGAGAGAGAGACAGGGACCGAGAGAGAGACAGGGACCGAGTGAGACACAGGCACCGAGAGAGACACAGGGACCGAGTGAGAGAGAGACAGGGACCGAGTGAGACACAGGGACTGAGAGAGACACAGGGACCGAGAGAGAGAAGAGAGACAGGGACCGAGAGAGAGACAGGGACCGAGTGAGACACAGTGAGGCACGTGACACAGGGACCGAGAGAGAGAGAGACAGAGACCGAGAGAGAGACAGGGTCCGAGTGAGACACAGGGACTGAGAGAGAAATAGGGGTGAGAGAGAGACACAGGGACCGAGAGAGACACAGGGACCGAGTGAGACACAGGGACCGAGAGAGAGACACAGGGACCGACAGAGACACAGGGACTGACAGAGACACAGGGACCGAGTGAGTGACACAGGGACTGAGAGAGACACAGGGACCGAGTGAGAGAGAGAGACAGGGACCGAGAGAGAGACAGGGACCGAGTGAGACACAGGGACTGAGAGAGAAATGGGATTGAGAGAGAGACACAGGGACCGAGAGAGACACAGGGACCGAGTGAGACACAGGGACCGAGAGAGAGACACAGGACCGAGAGAGACACAGGGACTGACAGAGACACAGGGACCGAGTGAGTGACACAGGGACTGAGAGAGACACAGGGACCGAGAGTGAGACACAGCGACCGAGAGAGAGACACAGGGACCGAAAGAGAGACACAGGGACCGAGAGAGACACCGGGACCGCAAGAGAAATAGGGGTGAGAGAGAGACACACAGGGACCGAGAGAGACACAGGGACCGAGAGAGACACAGGGACCGAGAGAGAGACAGGGACCGAGAGAGACACAGGGGCCGAGAGAGACACATGGACCGAGAGAGACAGAGGGACCGAGAGAGACACCGGGACCGAGAGAGACACAGGGACCGAGAGAGAGACAGGGACCGAGTGAGACACAGGGACCGAGAGAGACACAGGGACCGAGAGAGAGAGAGACAGGGACTGAGAGAGACACAGGGAGCGAGTGAGAGACAAAGGGACCGAGTGGGAGACAGGGACCGAGTGAGAGACACAGGGACCGAATGAGGCACAGGGACCGAGAGAGAGACACTGGGACTGAGAGAGAGAGAGAGACAGGGACCAAGAGAGACACAGGGACCGAGAGGGGAGACACAAGAACCGAGTGAGAGACACAGGGACTGACAGAGAGACAGGGACCGAGAGAGACACAGGGACTGAGAGAGAGACACCGGGACCGAGAGAGAGACAGGGACCGAGAGAGAGAGACACAGGGACCGAGAGAGAGAGAGACACAGGGACCGAGAGAGACACTGGGACCGAGAGAGACACAGGGACCGAGAGAGACACAGACTGAGAGAGAGACACAGGGACCGAGAGAGAGACAGGGACTGAGGGAGAGACAGGGACCGAGAGAGACACAGGAACTGAGTGAGAGACACCGGGACCGAGAGAGAGACAGGGACCGAGAGAGACACAGGGACCGAGAGAGACACAGGGATCGAGAGAGAGACAGGGACCGAGAGAGAGAGACACAGGGACCGAGAGAGAGAGAGACACAGGGACCGAGAGAGAGACAGGGACCGAGAGAGACACCGGGACCGAGAGAGACACAGGGACCGAGAGAGACACAGGGACAGAGAGAGACACAGGGACTCAGAGAGAGACACCGGGACCGAGAGAGAGACAGGGACCGAGAGAGAGAGACACAGGGACCGAGAGAGACACCGGGACCGAGAGAGAGACAGGTACCGAGAGAGAGAGACACAGGGACCGAGAGAGAGACACAAGGACCGAGAGAGACACAGGGACCGAGTGAGACACAGGGTCCGAGAGAGAGACACAGGGACAGAGAGAGACACAGGGACCGAGAGAGACACAGGGACCGAGTGAGAGACACAGGGACCGAGAGAAACACAGGGACCGAGAGAGACACAGGGACGGAGAGAGAGACACAGGGACGGAGAAAGTCACAGGGGCCGACTGAGAGACACCGGACCGAGTGAGAGACACAGGGACCTAGAGAGACACAGGGACCGAGAGAGAGACACAGCGACTGAGAGAGAGACACCGGGACCGAGAGAGACACAGGGACCGAGTGAGAGAGTCAGGGACCGAGAGAGACACCGGGACCGAGAGAGACACAGGGACCGAGAGAGAGACACAGGGACCGAGAGAGAGACAGGGACCGAGAGAGACAGGGACCGAGAGGCACACAGTGACTGAGAGAGTCACAGGGACAAAGTGAGATACAGGGACCGAGAGAGACGCAGAGAGCAAGAGAGAGAGACAGGGACCGAGAGAGAGACCCAGGGACCGAGAGAGACACCGGGACCGAGAGAGACACAGGGACCGAGAGAGAGACACAGGGACCGAGAGAGACACCGGGACCGAGAGAGACACAGGGACCGAGAGTGAGAGACACAGGGACCGAGAGAGAGACAGGGACCGAGAGAGAGGCACAGGGACCGAGAGAGAGAGAGAGGGCCCGAGAGCGAGGACACAGGGACTGAGAGAGAGACAGGGACTGACAGAGGCACAGGAACCGAGTGAGATACAGGGACCGAGAGAGACACAGGGTGCAAGAGAGAGACACAGGGACTGAGAGAGACACAGGGACCGAGAGAGACACAGAGAGTAAGAGAGAGAGACAGGGACTGAGAGAGAGACACAGTGACCGAGAGAGCGACACAGGGACCGAGGGAGACACTGTGACTGAGAGAGTCACAGGGACCGAGAGAGACACAGGGACCGAGTGAGACACAGTGACCGAGAGAGACACAGGGAGCAAGAGAGAGACACAGGGACCGAGAGAGAGACACAGGGACCGAGAAAGAGACACAGGGACTGAGAGAGAGACAGGGACCGAGAGAGAGACACAGGGACCGAGAGAGACACAGGGGCCGAGTGACACACAGCGTCCGAGAGAGACACAGAGACTGAGAGAGAGACACAGGGACCGAGAAAGAGACACAGGTACCGAGAAAGAGACAAAGGGACTGAGAGAGAGACAGGGACCGAGAGAGACACAGGGACCGAGAGAGACACAGGGACCGAGTGAGACACAGGGACCGAGAGAGACACAGGGACCAAGAGAGAGAGAGACAGGGACCGAGAGAGAGACAGGGACCGAGAGAGAGAGACACAGGGACCGAGCGAGAAATAGGAGACGAGAGAGAGACAGGGACCGAGATAGAGATAGGGACCGAGTGAGACACAGGGACCGAGTGAGACACAGGGACCGAGAGAGAGACACAGGGACCGAGAGAGACACAGGGACTGACAGAGACACAGGGACCGAGTGAGTGACACAGGGACTGAGAGAGACACAGGGACCGAGAGTGAGACACAGCGACCGAGAGAGAGACACAGGGACCGAGAGAGAGACACAGGGACCGAGAGAGACACCGGGACCGAAAGAGAAATAGGGGTGAGTGAGAGACACAGGGACCGAGAGAGACACAGGGACCGAGTGAGACACAGGGACCGAGAGAGAGACACAGGGACTGAAAGAGACACAGGGACCGAGTGAGTGACACAGGGACTGAGAGAGACACAGGGACCGAGAGTGAGACACAGGGACCGAGAGAGCGACACAGGGACCGAGAGAGACACTGTGACTGAGAGAGTCACAGGGACCGAGAGAGACACAGGGACCGAGTGAGACACAGTGACCGAGAGAGACACAGGGAGCAGAGAGAGACACAGGGACCGAGAGAGAGACACAGGGACCGAGAAAGAGACACAGGGACTGAGAGGCACACAGTGACTGAGAGAGTCACAGGGACAAAGTGAGATACAGGGACCGAGAGAGACGCAGAGAGCAAGAGAGAGAGACAGGGACCGAGAGAGAGACCCAGGGACCGAGAGAGACACCGGGACCGAGAGAGACACAGGGACCGAGAGAGAGACACAGGGACCGAGAGAGACACCGGGACCGAGAGAGACACAGGGACCGAGAGTGAGAGACACAGGGACCGAGAGAGAGACAGGGACCGAGAGAGAGGCACAGGGACCGAGAGAGAGAGAGAGGGACCGAGAGCGAGACACAGGGACTGAGAGAGAGACAGGGACTGACAGAGGCACAGGAACCGAGTGAGATACAGGGACCGAGAGAGACACAGGGTGCAAGAGAGAGACACAGGGACTGAGAGAGACACAGGGACCGAGAGAGACACAGAGAGTAAGAGAGAGAGACAGGGACTGAGAGAGAGACACAGTGACCGAGAGAGCGACACAGGGACCGAGGGAGACACTGTGACTGAGAGAGTCACAGGGACCGAGAGAGACACAGGGACCGAGTGAGACACAGTGACCGAGAGAGACACAGGGAGCAAGAGAGAGACACAGGGACCGAGAGAGAGACACAGGGACCGAGAAAGAGACACAGGGACTGAGAGAGAGACAGGGACCGAGAGAGAGACACAGGGACCGAGAGAGACACAGGGGCCGAGTGACACACAGCGTCCGAGAGAGACACAGAGACTGAGAGAGAGACACAGGGACCGAGAAAGAGACACAGGTACCGAGAAAGAGACACAGGGACTGAGAGAGAGACAGGGACCGAGAGAGACACAGGGACCGAGAGAGACACAGGGACCGAGTGAGACACAGGGACCGAGAGAGACACAGGGACCAAGAGAGAGAGAGACAGGGACCGAGAGAGAGACAGGGACCGAGAGAGAGAGACACAGGGACCGAGCGAGAAATAGGAGACGAGAGAGAGACAGGGACCGAGATAGAGATAGGGACCGAGTGAGACACAGGGACTGAGAGAGAATTAGGGGTGAGAGAGAGACACAGGGACCGAGAGAGACACAGGGACCGAGTGAGACACAGGGACCGAGAGAGAGACACAGGGACCGAGAGAGACACAGGGACTGACAGAGACACAGGGACCGAGTGAGTGACACAGGGACTGAGAGAGACACAGGGACCGAGAGTGAGACACAGCGACCGAGAGAGAGACACAGGGACCGAGAGAGAGACACAGGGACCGAGAGAGACACCGGGACCGAAAGAGAAATAGGGGTGAGTGAGAGACACAGGGACCGAGAGAGACACAGGGACCGAGTGAGACACAGGGACCGAGAGAGAGACACAGGGACTGAAAGAGACACAGGGACCGAGTGAGTGACACAGGGACTGAGAGAGACACAGGGACCGAGAGTGAGACACAGGGACCGAGAGAGCGACACAGGGACCGAGAGAGACACTGTGACTGAGAGAGTCACAGGGACCGAGAGAGACACAGGGACCGAGTGAGACACAGGGACCGAGAGAGACACAGGGAGCAAGAGAGAGACACAGGGACCGAGAGAGAGACACAGGGACCGAGAAAGAGACACAGGGACTGAGAGGCACACAGTGACTGAGAGAGTCACAGGGACAAAGTGAGATACAGGGACCGAGAGAGACGCAGAGAGCAAGAGAGAGAGACAGGGACCGAGAGAGAGACCCAGGGACCGAGAGAGACACCGGGACCGAGAGAGACACAGGGACCGAGAGAGAGACACAGGGACCGAGAGAGACACCGGGACCGAGAGAGACACAGGGACCGAGAGTGAGAGACACAGGGACCGAGAGAGAGACAGGGACCGAGAGAGAGGCACAGGGACCGAGAGAGAGAGAGAGGGACCGAGAGCGAGACACAGGGACTGAGAGAGAGACAGGGACTGACAGAGGCACAGGAACCGAGTGAGATACAGGGACCGAGAGAGACACAGGGTGCAAGAGAGAGACACAGGGACTGAGAGAGACACAGGGACCGAGAGAGACACAGAGAGTAAGAGAGAGAGACAGGGACTGAGAGAGAGACACAGTGACCGAGAGAGCGACACAGGGACCGAGGGAGACACTGTGACTGAGAGAGTCACAGGGACCGAGAGAGACACAGGGACCGAGTGAGACACAGTGACCGAGAGAGACACAGGGAGCAAGAGAGAGACACAGGGACCGAGAGAGAGACACAGGGACCGAGAAAGAGACACAGGGACTGAGAGAGAGACAGGGACCGAGAGAGAGACACAGGGACCGAGAGAGACACAGGGGCCGAGTGACACACAGCGTCCGAGAGAGACACAGAGACTGAGAGAGAGACACAGGGACCGAGAAAGAGACACAGGTACCGAGAAAGAGACACAGGGACTGAGAGAGAGACAGGGACCGAGAGAGACACAGGGACCGAGAGAGACACACGGACCGAGTGAGACACAGGGACCGAGAGAGACACAGGGACCAAGAGAGAGAGAGAGACAGGGACCGAGAGAGAGACAGGGACCGAGAGAGAGAGACACAGGGACCGAGCGAGAAATAGGAGACGAGAGAGAGACAGGGACCGAGATAGAGATAGGGACCGAGTGAGACACAGGGACTGAGAGAGAATTAGGGGTGAGAGAGAGACACAGGGACCGAGAGAGACACAGGGACCGAGTGAGACACAGGGACCGAGAGAGAGACACAGGGACCGAGAGAGACACAGGGACTGACAGAGACACAGGGACCGAGTGAGTGACACAGGGACTGAGAGAGACACAGGGACCGAGAGTGAGACACAGCGACCGAGAAGGAGACACAGGGACCGAGAGAGAGACACAGGGACCGAGAGAGACGGACCGAAGAGAAAGGGCGAGAGTGAGAGACACAGGGGACCGAGAGAGACACAGGGACCGAGTGAGACACAGGGACCGAGAGAGAGACACAGGGACTGAAAGAGACACAGGGACCGAGTGAGTGACACAGGGACTGAGAGAGACACAGGGACCGAGAGTGAGACACAGGGACCGAGAGAGCGACACAGGGACCGAGAGAGACACTGTGACTGAGAGAGTCACAGGGACCGAGAGAGACACAGGGACCGAGTGAGACACAGTGACCGAGAGAGACACAGGGAGCAAGAGAGAGACACAGGGACCGAGAGAGAGACACAGGGACCGAGAAAGAGACACAGGGACTGAGAGAGAGGACGAGACAGGGACGAGAGAGACCCAGGGACTGAGAGAGAGACACAGGGACCGAGAGAGACACAGGGGCCGAGTGACACACAGCGTCCGAGAGAGACACAGGGACTGAGAAAGAGACACAGGGACCGAGAAAGAGACACAGGGACCGAGAAAGAGACACAGGGACTGAGAGAGAGACAGGGACCGTGAGAGACACAGAGACCGAGAGAGACACAGGGACCGAGTGAGACACAGGGACCGAGAGAGACACAGGGACCGAGAGAGAGAGAGACAGGGACCGAGAGAGAGACACAGGGACCGAGAGAGACACAGGGACTGACAGAGACAGAGGGACCGAGTGAGAGAGAGAGACAGGGACCGAGAGAGAGACAGGGACCGAGTGAGACACAGGGACTGAGAGAGAAATGGGGGTGAGAGAGAGACACAGGGACCGAGAGAGACACAGGGACCGAGTGAGACACAGGGACCGAGAGAGAGACACAGGGACCGAGAGAGACACAGGGACTGACAGAGACACAGGGACCGAGTGAGTGACACAGGGACTGAGAGAGACACAGGGACCGAGAGTGAGACACAGCGACCGAGAGAGAGACACAGGGACCGAAAGAGAGACACAGGGACCGCGAGAGACACCGGGACCGCAAGAGAAATAGGGGTGAGAGAGAGACACAGGGACCGAGAGAGACACAGGGACCGAGAGAGACACAGGGACCGAGAGAGAGACAGGGACCGAGAGAGACACAGGGGCCGAGAGAGACACATGGACCGAGAGAGACAGAGGGACCGAGAGAGACACCGGGACCGAGAGAGACACAGGGACCGAGAGAGAGACAGGGACCGAGTGAGACACAGGGACCGAGAGAGACACAGGGACCGAGAGAGAGAGAGACAGGGACTGAGAGAGACACAGGGAGCGAGTGAGAGACAAAGGGACCGAGTGGGAGACAGGGACCGAGTGAGAGACACAGGGACCGAATGAGGCACAGGGACCGAGAGAGAGACACTGGGACTGAGAGAGAGAGAGAGAGACAGGGACCAAGAGAGACACAGGGACCGAGAGGGAGACACAAGAACCGAGTGAGAGACACAGGGACTGACAGAGAGACAGGGACCGAGAGGGGACACAGGGACTGAGAGAGAGACACCGGGACCGAGAGAGAGACAGGGACCGAGAGAGAGAGACACAGGGACCGAGAGAGAGACAGGGACCGAGAGAGAGAGACACAGGGACCGAGAGAGACACCGGGACCGAGAGAGAGACAGGTACCGAGAGAGAGAGACACAGGGACCGAGAGAGACACAGGGACTGAGAGAGAGACACCGGGACCGAGAGAGAGACAGGGACCGAGAGAGACACAGGGACTGAGAGAGAGACACCGGGACCGAGAGAGAGACAGGGACCGAGAGAGAGAGACACAGGGACCGAGAGAGAGAGAGACACAGGGACCGAGAGAGACACTGGGACCGAGAGAGACACAGGGACCGAGAGAGAGACAGGGACTGAGGGAGAGACACCGGGACCGAGAGAGAGACAGGGACCGACAGAGAGACAGGGACAGAGAGAGAGAGACACAGGGACCGAGAGAGAGAGAGACACAGGGACCGAGAGAGACACTGGGACCGAGAGAGACACAGGGACCGAGAGACACACAGTGACTGAGAGAGTCACAGGGACAAAGTGAGATACAGGGACCGAGAGAGACGCAGAGAGCAAGAGAGAGACAGGGACCGAGAGAGAGGCACAGGGACCGAAAGAGAGAGAGAGGGACCGAGAGAGAGACACAGGGACTGAGAGAGAGACAGGGACCGAGAGAGACACAGGGACTGAGTGAGAGACACCGGGACCGAGAGAGAGACAGGGACCGAGAGAGAGAGACACAGGGACCGAGAGAGCGAGAGACACAGGGACCGAGAGAGACACAGGGACCGAGAGAGACACAGGGACTGAGACAGAGACACCGGGACCGAGAGAGAGACAAGGACCGAGAGAGAGAGACACAGGGAATGAGAGAGAGAGAGACACAGGGACCGAGAGAGACACCGGGACCGAGAGAGCCACAGGGACCGAGAGAGACACAGGGACAGAGAGAGACACAGGGACTGAGAGAGAGACACCGGGACCGAGAGAGAGACAGGGACCGAGAGAGAGAGACACAGGGACCGAGAGAGACACCGGGACCGAGAGAGAGACAGGTACCGAGAGAGTGAGACACAGGGTCCGAGAGAGAGACACAGGGACCGAGTGAGAGACACAGGGACCGAGAGAAACACAGGGACCGAGAGAGACACAGGGACTGAGAGAGAGACACAGGGACGGAGAAAGTCACAGGGACCGACTGAGAGACACAGGACCGAGTGAGAGACACAGGGACCTAGAGAGAGACAGGGACCGAGAGAGACACAGCGACTGAGAGAGAGACACCGGGACCGAGAGAGACACAGGGACCGAGTGAGAGACACAGGGACCGAGAGAGACACAGGGACCGAGAGACACACAGTGACTGAGAGAGTCACAGGGACAAAGTGAGATACAGGGACCGACAGAGACGCAGAGAGCAAGAGAGAGACAGGGACCGAGAGAGAGGCACAGGGACCGAGAGAGAGAGAGAGGGACCGAGAGCGAGACACAGGGACTGAGAGAGAGACAGGGACTGACAGAGGCACAGGGACCGAGTGAGACACAGGGACCGAGAGAGACACAGGGACCGAGAGACACACAGTGACTGAGAGAGTCACAGGGACAAAGTGAGATACAGGGACCGAGAGAGACGCAGAGAGCAAGAGAGAGACAGGGACCGAGAGAGAGGCACAGGGACCGAGAGAGAGAGAGAGGGACCGAGAGAGAGACACAGGGACTGAGAGAGAGACAGGGACCGAGAGAGACACAGAGAGTAAGAGAGAGAGACACAGTGACACACAGTGAGCACGTGAGACCGAGAGAGACACTGTGACTGAGAGAGTCACAGGGACCGAGAGAGACACAGGGACCGAGAGAGAGACACAGGGACCGAGAAAGAGACACAGGGACCTGAGAGAGAGACAGGGACCGAGTTTAGACACAGGGACCGAGAGTGAGACACAGGGACCGAGAGAGACACAGGGACCGAGAGAGAGACACAGGGACCGAGAGAGACACAGCGGCCGAGTGACACACAGCGTCCGAGAGAGACACAGGGACTGAGAGAGAGACACAGGAACCGAGAAAGAGACACAGGGACCGAGAAAGAGACACAGGGACTGAGAGAGAGAGACAGGGACCGAGAGAGAGACAGGGACCGAGTGAGACACAGGGACCGAGAGAGACACAGGGACCGAGTGAGAGAGAGACAGGGACCGAGTGAGACACAGGGACCGAGAGAGACACAGGGACCGAGAGAGAGAGAGACAGGGACCGAGAGAGAGACAGGGACCGAGTTAGACACAGGGACCGAGAGAGACACAGGGACCGAGAGAGAGAGAGACAGGGACCAGAGAGAGAGACAGGGTCCGAGTGAGACACAGGGACTGAGAGAGAAATAGGGTGTAGAGAGAGAGACACAGGGACCGAGAGAGACACAGCGACCGAGTGAGACACAGGGACCGAGAGAGAGAGACACAGGGACCGACAGAGACACAGGGACTGACAGAGACACAGGGACCGAGTGAGTGACACAGGGACTGAGAGAGACACAGGGACCGAGTGAGAGAGAGAGACAGGACCGAGAGAGAGACAGGGACCGAGTGAGACACAGGGACTGAGAGAGAAATGGGGGTGAGAGAGAGACACAGGGACCGAGAGAGACACAGGGACCGAGTGAGACACAGGGACCGAGAGAGAGACACAGGGACCGAGAGAGACACAGGGACTGACAGAGACACAGGGACCGAGTGAGTGACACAGGGACTGAGAGAGACACAGGGACCGAGAGTGAGACACAGCGACCGAGAGAGAGACACAGGGACCGAAAGAGAGACACAGGGACCGAGAGAGACACCGGGACCGCAAAGAGAAATAGGGGTGTGAGAGAGAGACACAGGGACCGAGAGAGGACACAGGGACCGAGAGAAGAGACACAGGGGACCGAGAGAGAGACAGGGACCGAGAGAGACACAGGGGCCGAGAGAGACACATGGATCGAGAGAGACAGAGGGACCGAGAGAGACACCGGGACCGAGAGAGACACAGGGACCGAGAGAGAGACAGGGACCGAGTGAGACACAGGGACCGAGAGAGACACAGGGACCGAGAGAGAGAGAGACAGGGACTGAGAGAGACACAGGGAGCGAGTGAGAGACAAAGGGACCGAAGTGGGAGACAGGGACCGAGTGAGAGACACAGGGACCGAAATGAGGCACAGGGACCGAGAGAGAGACACAGGGACTGAGAGGGAGACACAAGAACCGAGTGAGAGACACAGGGACTGACAGAGAGACAGGAGACCGAGAGAGAACACAGGGGACTGAGAGAGAGAGACACCGGGACCCGAGAGAGAGACAGGGACCGAGAGAGAGAGACACAGGGACCGAGGGAGAGAGAGACACAGGGACCGAGAGAGACACTGGGACCGAGAGAGACACAGGGACCGAGAGAGACACAGACTGAGAGAGAGACACAGGGACCGAGAGAGAGACAGGGACTGAGGGAGAGACAGGGACCCGAGAGAGACACAGGAACTGAGTGAGATACACCGGGACCGAGAGAGAGACAGGGACCGAGAGAGACACAGGGACCGAGAGAGACACAGGGATCGAGAGAGAGACAGGGACCGAGAGAGAGAGACACAGGGACCGAGAGAGAGAGAGACACAGGGAACCGAGAGAGAGACAGGGACCGAGAGAGACACCGGGACCGAGAGAGACACAGGGACCGAGAGAGACACAGGGACAGAGAGAGACACAGGGACTCAGAGAGAGACACCGGGACCGAGAGAGAGACAGGGACCGAGAGAGAGAGACACAGGGACCGAGAGAGACACCGGGGACCGAGAGAGAGACAGGTACCGAGAGAGAGAGACACAGGGACCGAGAGAGAGACACAAGGACCGAGAGAGACACAGGGACCGAGTGAGACACAGGGTCCGAGAGAGAGACACAGGGACAGAGAGAGACACAGGGACCGAGAGAGACACAGGGATCGAGTGAGAGACACAGGGACCGAGAGAAACACAGGGACCGAGAGAGACACAGGGACGGAGAGAGAGACACAGGGACGGAGAAAGTCACAGGGGCCGACTGAGAGACACCGGACCGAGTGAGAGACACAGGGACCTAGAGAGACACAGGGACCGAGAGAGACACAGCGACTGAGAGAGAGACACCGGGACCGAGAGAGACACAGGGACCGAGTGAGAGAGTCAGGGACCGAGAGAGACACAGGGACCGAGAGGCACACAGTGACTGAGAGAGTCACAGGGACAAAGTGAGATACAGGGACCGAGAGAGACGCAGAGAGCAAGAGAGAGAGACAGGGACCGAGAGAGAGACCCAGGGACCGAGAGAGACACCGGGACCGAGAGAGACACAGGGACCGAGAGAGAGACACAGGGACCGAGAGAGACACCCGGGACCGAGAGAGACACAGGGACCGAGAGTGAGAGACACAGGGACCGAGAGAGAGACAGGGACCGAGAGAGAGGCACAGGGACCGAGAGAGAGAGAGAGGGACCGAGAGCGAGACACAGGGACTTGAGAGAGAGACAGGGACTGACAGAGGCACAGGAAACCGAGTGAGATACAGGGACCGAGAGAGACACAGGGTGCAAGAGAGAGACACAGGGACTGAGAGAGACACAGGGACCGAGAGAGACACAGAGAGTAAGAGAGAGAGACAGGGACTGAGAGAGAGACACAGTGACCGAGAGAGCGACACAGGGACCGAGGGAGACACTGTGACTGAGAGAGTCACAGGGACCGAGAGAGACACAGGGACCGAGTGAGACACAGTGACCGAGAGAGACACAGGGAGCAAGAGAGAGACACAGGGACCGAGAGAGAGACACAGGGACCGAGAAAGAGACACAGGGACTGAGAGAGAGACAGGGACCGAGAGAGAGACACAGGGACCGAGAGAGACACAGGGGCCGAGTGACACACAGCGTCCGAGAGAGACACAGAGACTGAGAGAGACACAGGGACCGAGAAAGAGACACAGGTACCGAGAAAGAGACACAGGGACTGAGAGAGAGACAGGGACCGAGAGAGACACAGGGACCGAGAGAGACACAGGGACCGAGTGAGACACAGGGACCGAGAGAGACACAGGGACCAAGAGAGAGAGAGACAGGGACCGAGAGAGAGACAGGGACCGAGAGAGAGAGACACAGGGAACCGAGCGAGAAATAGGAGACGAGAGAGAGACAGGGACCGAGATAGAGATAGGGGACCGAGTGAGACACAGGGACTGAGAGAGAATTAGGGGTGAGAGAGAGACACAGGGACCGAGGAGAGACACAGGGACCGAGTGAGAACACAGGGATCGAGAGAGAGACACAGGGACCGAGAGAGACACAGGGACTGACAGAGACACAGGGACCGAGTGAGTGACACAGGGACTGAGAGAGACACAGGGACCAAGAGTGAGACACAGCGACCGAGAGAGAGACACAGGGACCGAGAGAGAGACACAGGGACCGAGAGAGACACCGGGACCGAAAGAGAAATAGGGGTGAGTGAGAGACACAGGGACCGAGAGAGACACAGGGGACCGAGTGAGACACAGGGACCGAGAGAGAGACACAGGGACTGAAAGAGACACAGGGACCGAGTGAGTGACACAGGGACTGAGAGAGACACAGGGACCGAGAGTGAGACACAGGGACCGAGAGAGCGACACAGGGACCGAGAGAGACACTGTGACTGAGAGAGTCACAGGGACCGAGAGAGACACAGGGACCGAGTGAGACACAGTGACCGAGAGAGACACAGGGAGCAAGAGAGAGACACAGGGACCGAGAGAGAGACACAGGGACCGAGAAAGAGACACAGGGACTGAGAGGCACACAGTGACTGAGAGAGTCACAGGGACAAAGTGAGATACAGGGACCGAGAGAGACGCAGAGAGCAAGAGAGAGAGACAGGGACCGAGAGAGAGACCCAGGGACCGAGAGAGACACCGGGACCGAGAGAGACACAGGGACCGAGAGAGAGACACAGGGACCGAGAGAGACACCGGGACCGAGAGAGACACAGGGACCGAGAGTGAGAGACACAGGGACCGAGAGAGAGACAGGGACCGAGAGAGAGGCACAGGGACCGAGAGAGAGAGAGAGGGACCGAGAGCGAGACACAGGGACTGAGAGAGAGACAGGGACTGACAGAGGCACAGGAACCGAGTGAGATACAGGGACCGAGAGAGACACAGGGTGCAAGAGAGAGACACAGGGACTGAGAGAGACACAGGGACCGAGAGAGACACAGAGAGTAAGAGAGAGAGACAGGGACTGAGAGAGAGACACAGTGACGAGAGAGCGACACAGGGACCGAGGGAGACACTGTGACTGAGAGAGTCACAGGGACCGAGAGAGACACAGGGACCGAGTGAGACACAGTGACCGAGAGAGACACAGGGAGCAAGAGAGAGACACAGGGACCCGAGAGAGAGACACAGGGACCGAGAAAGAGACACAGGGACTGAGAGAGAGACAGGGACCGAGAGAGAGAAACAGGGACCGAGAGAGACACAGGGGCCGAGTGACACACAGCGTCCGAGAGAGACACAGAGACTGAGAGAGAGACACAGGGACCGAGAAAGAGACACAGGTACCGAGAAAGAGACACAGGGACTGAGAGAGAGACAGGGACCGAGAGAGACACAGGGACCGAGAGAGACACAGGGACCGAGTGAGACACAGGGACCGAGAGAGACACAGGGACCAAGAGAGAGAGAGACAGGGACCGAGAGAGAGACAGGGACCGAGAGAGAGAGACACAGGGACCGAGCGAGAAATAGGAGACGAGAGAGAGACAGGGACCGAGATAGAGATAGGGGACCGAGTGAGACACAGGGACTGAGAGAGAATTAGGGGTGAGAGAGAGACACAGGGACCGAGAGAGACACAGGGACCGAGTGAGACACAGGGACCGAGAGAGAGACACAGGGACCGAGAGAGACACAGGGACGGACAGAGACACAGGGACCGAGTGAGTGACACAGGGACTGAGAGAGACACAGGGACCGAGAGTGAGACACAGCGACCGAGAGAGAGACACAGGGACCGAGAGAGAGACACAGGGACCGAGAGAGACACCGGGAACCGAAAGAGAAATAGGGGTGAGTGAGAGACACAGGGACCGAGAGAGACACAGGGACCGAGTGAGACACAGGGACCGAGAGAGAGACACAGGGACTGAAAGAGACACAGGGACCGAGTGAGTGACACAGGGACTGAGAGAGACACAGGGACCGAGAGTGAGACACAGGGACCGAGACAGCGACACAGGGACCGAGAGAGACACTGTGACTGAGAGAGTCACAGGGACCGAGAGAGACACAGGGACCGAGTGAGACACAGTGACCGAGAGAGACACAGGGAGCAAGAGAGAGACACAGGGACCGAGAGAGAGGACACAGGGACCGAGAAAGAGACACAGGGACTGAGAGAGAGACAGGGACCGAGAGAGACACAGGGACTGAGAGAGAGACACAGGGACCGAGAGAGACACAGGGGCCGAGTGACACACAGCGTCCGAGAGAGACACAGGGACTGAGAAAGAGACACAGGGACCGAGAAAGAGACACAGGGACCGAGAAAGAGACACAGGGACTGAGAGAGTGACAGGGACCGAGAGAGACACAGAGACCGAGAGAGACACAGGGACCGAGTGAGACACAGGGACCGAGAGAGACACAGGGACCGAGAGAGAGAGAGACAGGGACCGAGAGAGAGACACAGGGACCGAGAGAGACACAGGGACTGACAGAGACAGAGGGACCGAGTGAGTGACACTGGGACTGAGAGAGGACACAGGGACCGAGTGAGAGAGAGAGACAGGGACCGAGAGAGAGACAGGGACCGAGTGAGACACAGGGACTGAGAGAGAAATGGGGGTGAGAGAGAGACACAGGGACCGAGAGAGACACAGGGACCGAGTGAGACACAGGGACCGAGAGAGAGACACAGGGACCGAGAGAGACACAGGGACTGACAGAGACACAGGGACCGAGTGAGTGACACAGGGACTGAGAGAGACACAGGGACCGAGAGTGAGACACAGCGACCGAGAGAGAGACACAGGGACCGAAAGAGAGACACAGGGACCGCGAGAGACACCGGGACCGCAAGAGAAATAGGGGTGAGAGAGAGACACAGGGACCGAGAGAGACACAGGGACCGAGAGAGACACAGGGACCGAGAGAGAGACAGGGACCGAGAGAGACACAGGGGCCGAGAGAGACACATGGACCGAGAGAGACAGAGGGACCGAGAGAGACACCGGGACCGAGAGAGACACAGGGACCGAGAGAGAGACAGGGACCGAGTGAGACACAGGGACCGAGAGAGACACAGGGACCGAGAGAGAGAGAGACAGGGACTGAGAGAGACACAGGGAGCGAGTGAGAGACAAAGGGACCGAGTGGGAGACAGGGACCGAGTGAGAGACACAGGGACCGAATGAGGCACAGGGACCGAGAGAGAGACACTGGGACTGAGAGAGAGAGAGAGAGAGGGGACAAGGAACCAGACGAGTGAGAGACACAGGACCGAGAGACTGACAGAGAGACAGGGACCGAGAGAGGACACAGGGACTGAGAGAGAGACACCGGGACCGAGAGAGAGACAGGGACCGAGAGAGAGAGACACAGGGACCGAGAGAGAGAGAGACACAGGGACCGAGAGAGACACTGGGACCGAGAGAGACACAGGGACCGAGAGAGAGACAGGGACTGAGGAGAGACAGGGACCGAGAGAGAGCACAGGAACTGAGTGAGAGACACCGGGATCGAGAGAGAGACAGGGACCGAGAGAGACACAGGGACCGAGAGAGACACAGGGATCGAGCAAGGAGAGACAAGGGACCCGAGAGAGAGAGGAGACACAGGGACCGAGAGAGAGAGACACAGGGACCGAGAGAGACACAGGGACCGAGAGAGACACCCGAGAGACCAGACGAGAGAGACACAGGGACAGAGAGAGACACAGGACGACAGAGAGAGACACAAGGACTCAGAGAGAGACACCGGGACGAGAGAGACAGGGACCGAGAGAGAGAGACACAGGGACCGAGAGAGACACCGGGACCGAGAGAGAGACAGGTACCGAGAGAGAGAGACACAGGGACCGAGAGAGAGACACAAGGACCGAGAGAGACACAGGGACCGAGTGAGACACAGGGTCCGAGAGAGAGACACAGGGACAGAGAGAGGCACAGGGACCGAGAGAGACACAGGGACCGAGTGAGAGACAGAGGGACCGAGAGAAACACAGGGACAGAGAGAGACACAGGGACGGAGAGAGAGACACAGGGACGGAGAGAAGTCACAGGGGGCCGACTGAGAGACACCGGACCGAGTGAGAGACACAGGGACCTAGAGAGACACAGGACCGAGAGAGACACAGCGAACTGAGAGAGAGACACAGGGACCGAGAGAGACACAGGGACCTGAGTGAGAGAGCACAGGGACTGAGCGAGTCACAGGGACCGATTGAGACACAGGGACCGAGAGAGACACAGGGACCGAGAGAGAGACACAGGGACCGAGAGAGAGAGAGACAGGGACTGAGAGAGACACAGTGACTGAGAAAGACACAGGATCCGAGATTGAGACACAGTGACCGAGAGAGACACCAGGACCGAGAGAGACACAGGGACTGAGAGAGAGGGACACAGGGACCGAGAGTGAGACACCAGGTCCGAGAGAGACACAGAGACCGAGTGAGACACAGGGACCGAGTGAGACACAGCGACCGAGAGAGACACAGGGACCGAGAGAGAGACACAGGGACGGAGGGAGAGAGACACAGGGACCGAGAGAGAGAAACAGGGTCCGAGAGAGAGAGACACAGGACCGAGAGAGACACAGAGACCGAGTGAGAGACCGGGACCGAGTGAGACACAGGGACCGAGAGAGTGACACAGGGACCGAGAGAGAGACACAGGGACCGAGTGAGACACAGGGACCCAGAGAGAGACACAGGGACCGAGAGAGACACACTGAAACTGAGAGAGAGAGACAGGGAGCGAGAGAGAGACATCAGGGACCGAGAGAGAGACAAGGGACCGAGTGAGAGACACAGTGAGCCTGAGTGATGAGACACAGGGACCGAGAGAGACATCTAGGGGGACCGAGAGAGAGACACAATCGTCCGAGAGAGAAAGTGACAGGGAGCGAGAGGAGAGAATCAGGGGACAGAGAGAGGACAA